>JAOUQZ010000024.1:17800901-17811842 GCA_028564935.1 Neosilurus hyrtlii | reverse complement strand
CACACACACACACACACATACACACACACACACACACACACACACACACACACACACACACATATATATATATATATGATAATTATAAAATATTTGATTGATATATATATATTTTTTTAAGGCAAAAAGTCATCACACTTAATATTAAATTAATTTCATTTCTTACTGTTTCCTGTGCTTTATAGAATATTTATGTAGAGATCTTTACGTTAATGTAATTTGTAATTTACATGTAATTTATATGTAAATATAAGGCATCTTTGTTCTACACCATTCCCTTGCCCAAGTATATGTATATATGTCTTTTGAAAATATTATCAACTAAAATCTAAACTGTGAGACCTTAGTGCTTTCATATTTATATTTTTTTGATAATGCTAAGTCACATCAGAAGGATGAATAGGAAGAAATGATCAGCAGACATGATGTTGAACCCAGTCATTGCTGCCCAGCTAATCACTTCTGTTAGTAGAACAGTTTTAATTCTCTGGGTAAAAAGATCCAAGGGATTTCAGGTTAAAGCGTTGTCATTTTCAGTCTAATGATGTTTTACCTTTCATCCCAATTTTTCCATCTCCATCATCATCCCCAGCAGTCAGAAAAGCTTTCGTCTCAGCTTGTGTCAGCTCTCTGGCTCCTTTCATGAAATTCTGTAGAAACAGTCTGAAGAAGAAAAAAACTGTAATCTTAATGGTACATTATAAGTATATCATGAAGTACAAAAATATATGATGATTCATTAATTAATTTTTTGAACCGCATAATCTTAGTATGGCTGTGTGTAATCTGGAACCTGTCTCAGCTGAGTCTGGGCGAAGGCAGGGTACACTCTAAACAGCTCGCCATATCATTGCAGGACCAACACACTAACAAACACTCACACTCACACCTAGGGGTAATTTGGAACAGCCAATTTACCAAATGTGCATGTCTTTGGGCTGTGGGAGGAAACCCCGGAGGAAACCCAAGCAAGCAAGTGGAGAACATCCCCACTCAGAAACTCCACTCAGAAATGCCCTTGGCTAGTCTGGGACTCAAACCCAGAAGCTACTTGCTGTGCTAACCAGTACTCCACAGAGCCACCCTATATGTTGTTTGATTAGTTTGAAAAAAAAAAATAGATAATGGGAAAAATGTCAGCACCAGGAGCACATTAATGTGGGTTCAATCTGAATTAATGAACAACATTTTACACTTGTTAATTTTGCATGTACCAACTCATTTACTGTATGGACAATATGTACCAATCAGTGTTCTGTCTTACTTTAGCTCCTCTTCCTCAATAAATCCACTCTTGTCTTGGTCAAGGATTTCAAACACTTTCTGACCATCTACATCTGATTTCCCGAGGAGCCCCACTTTTTCAAAGAAGGCCTTGTGAGTGAAGGTGCCTGGATCTGTGAAGAGAAAATAGCAATGAAAGCGTTAATGGGCTGTTTCTTGGTCAGGGTTGTCTTTTTAAAATTATACAAGGGCCCCTTTAAGTAGGTACTTGCATACTTTATGACTGTCTCTTGTTTATTGTTGTATAGAGGAAGAGTAGTCGCAGCTACACTAGTGAAATCTTTTCTCAATTCCAAAAGATAATGTTATCAAAGAAAATATTGCTTAAATTTTAACCAAGTACAGGAAAACATCAATTCTCTCTCCTATAATAAAAATAGTAGATTTTACCTAATAAAATTCTGAATTGCAGTACTAATAACTAACTAACTTTTACTTTTGGAGGGGTATTTTCATACAATCTAGAAAGATGTTCAGCTGCTTGTAAGCTCTATTTATGTTCTATTTGGCCTTGTCGGGATCCTTTGTCCATCAAAAATGTCTTCTCCGGAAAGTGGACATTACATGTGAAGGACAGAACTGCTTTTTTCAGATATTAATTGCTTTGTCTAAAGCAGCATAATAGTGTATAGCTTGCTAAAAAAAATTTAATTGGGATTGGATGTGAAATACTTTTTGTATAGAGTTCCACATCAGCTTGATAAGCTGTCTGTCAAAAAGTGTCTTCTCCGGAAAACTTCAATGATTGTCACTGATGCTGTTGTTACTGCAGTTAATAATATATACACAACTAATGTTGCATGATTCACTACAAGCAGATGTACTTATTCTATAGACACGGTACCTGTTATACTTTCGCCCAGTGTAATTTATACACCGATAGTCCTGTAGCTCTGATACTTTGACAAAATATTCTAGTATCATAAGGTGTTGACTGGTAACAAGAAACCACTGTGAACCCAAAAAATATACCCTGATTATGAAACAGCTAAATTGTTCTTCAAATATGCTGGGCTCATTTTCCTGCCAAGCCTTATCTGTAGACACGAGATTTACTTATGTACAGTAAATACCCATGATTCAACAAAAGTATTGAAAACTCCAAGCTTAGCTGAATTGAAGCTATACATCATCACTGTGACTCTTTCCTCTGAATGTTGTGGATCTTTTCTGCTGTTCTGGAGCAGAGAGTTTTGTCAGAACATTTAAGAACAGGTGGGATTTGAAGTCTGGATTAAAGTGTTCTTGGGCACTTCACAGGTAACTGGGAAGTAATGGTGCCTCAGTCCCCAGGCTTCTCGGTTGCTTGGATTTAACCAGCTCCCTTCCCCTACACAATGACCCCAGGGAGTCCAGGTGTCTGAATGCATACGTGAATGTAGTTTGGGGTTATGGATGTTGCAGCGGCTGTATTAGTCTTGGTGATGTTTGTGAATGTTTGTATAGGCAGTATGTCCTTAAGAAAACCTTGGCATGCATGGAGTGCTGCAGCAATGTCCTCTTCTTTCAATATCCCTGCAAGTGCCATTCTTGTTTCCTCCTGGAGCAGGGTGAGATTACAGGTTTAGGGATAAACAGACATCCAGATGTATTATAACATTTATACCGTATACTGTGTGACCAGTACATCAAATGACTGTAGATATATACTTTAAAAATACTAAAATCAATTTATTTATTACATTTATTTTGCATTCATTTCTGAAAATAAATTACACATTTGCATCAGTGTAAACTTTTCAATCTTCAGATTTTTTTTGCCATAGTGCAATGATCTAATATTAACATTTAGCACATTTTAGTCTGTCCTACATTTTAAGAAAAAGTTAACACTAACCTTCAGACGCTGGCTTAGTGTGTCTTTTCAGAGCAGCTATCCTCCTTGTTACCCACCACGACACTGTAAATTTGTGAGGCAAGGAGCATGAGGAAGTGTATTCTCACCCCCAAGGAGAACTTCTTGTGAAAAAACAAAACAAAACAAAACAAAACACCTCCCTTCTCATTAGCACAAGATTTCTTAAGCACTGTTGTAATTGGCCAGCTGTATTATTATGCTTGATAAAACGTGATTATTCTCATTGAGATAACAATCAATTTGCATGGTCTATATAGAGAGTTGAATTATGTGGTTTGTTCAGCCATATGAATTATAGAAGAGTTGTCAGGCTATAGCGCAAAAACTCCTAAATCCTTAAAATTACAGTACGTAACTACTGTTAAGGCCCTGCGATGGCCTGGTGAGCTGTCCAGGGTGTACCCCGCCCTCGCCCAGGGTTGGCTGAGATGGGTGCCAGCCTCCCAGTGACCCTAATTAGGATTAAGCGGCTTAGAAAATGAAATGAATGAATGAACTGCTCTTAAAATGTTAATAAGTATATCCAGGAAAGAAGTCAAAAAGCATCACATGTGGAAATTTCATTTGAATATATGGACTGTAAGTGTATGAAATGAATAAAAAATAAAGGGGCCTGAATATGTATTTAATCTTACTGCATACACGGTGTACGTCACATCATACTTTAAAGTGGGTGGCACGGAGACCTAGTGGTTAGCATGTCCACCTTACAGCAAGATCGTAGGTTCAAGTCCCGGGCTTTGGTGTTTCTGTATGGTGTTTGCTGGTGCTTGCGTAAGTTTCATATGGGTACTCCGGTTTCCTCACACAGTCCATAGACATGCACATTTTGTCTAATTGGCTGTTCCAAATTGCCCCTAGGTGTGAATGTGAATGATTGTGCTTGTTGGCCATGCGATGGTCTGGAAAGCTGCTCAGGGTGAACCCCCACCCTTGCCCCGAGTCGGCTGAGATACGCTCCAGATTGCCCGTGAACCTAGTAGGATAAAGCGGTTGCGGCAAATGAGTGAGTGAGTGAGTGAGTGAGTGAATTATAGTGTGCTAAAAATGGCTACAAGTGCAGTTGTGAACTTACAACAAAATGGACCTAACTATTGGACTTAAGACTAAGGCTGAGGTCATATATGAGGACAAAAGTGGTTTAGGTGAAATGGTTTTTATACTGACAGCGTAAACCTCTATTCTAGGCTTCACTTTAACTCAAGCCTAACACTGGGCCTCAGCTGTTAAGTTGGATATGAGCTCATTTTTGCATAGGTCATCCATAATCCATGAGTGTTTACACTACAAATTTTGCATTCTTGAAAATCCCATAAATTCAGAAAAACATTTGTAAAATACTATAGTATGTGTAAATAAGACTTCACATAAAATGGAGAAGACTTATATCAGGGATAGAGGCTCGCCAGATAAAATAACGCAAATAAAATAGTTTATTAAAGAATCCAAAAGGTAATCCAAAATGTGAAGCAGAATAAAAGTTCATATAAATGACAAACAGGAATACCAAAGGCAGGACAAGGTCATAAACTGTTACCAGGCTAGGTACGATATCCAGGTAATCATCAACAAACAAAAGCTAGGCTAATCAGACCATGGGGAACTGAATTGCTTTGCTGGGAGCTGTAGTCCTTGGCAACCATATTTGATGACCATTGGGAATTCTGGGAAATGGAGACTGGAACAGAAAAAAGTGAGACTGGTGGATGGACATGACAGATCTTCTCCCCAGGAGCTCCCTCAGACAGCTAATCTCTCCTTGGGACACGCCTGTGGTGAGCGCTGGACTGATTGGGGTGACTAGTGTAAGTCTGAGATCATGTGTGGGATGGCCCGAACAATGCTTCTCTGGGCTATACCTTCCTAGTTTATGAGACAATCCAGGCTGTGTCTCTTCCTACCGGATCTTAGGGTGTTCATGATCATATAGGCAGACTGCCTGTCAACATTAAGGGACTCCAGTGGGCAGGTGAGCTGGGTATTAGAGGAAACAGGTATTATGATGAAGGGCTTGAAAGGTGAGACATGGAACACAAATTGGATGCACCACTGCCTGGGGTGAATGGAGAGCACCAGTCTGATACCTGAGGTTTGTTTAATTGTTGTGTTCTACATGGATGTACAAAAGAGGGTTTTCTGTCTTCCTAAAGATTCTAGGTTTTAGTGGATCCAACTGAAGCTCACTGAGTAAATTCATTCCTGAATTCACTAAGGCTGCAGGAGAACAAAATCCTTGGGGTGTCAAAAGAGAAGGCACTTAATGATCATCTGAGCCAAATGATCTGACCCTGAATGAAAGGAGCCTAAACAAGCAGGTGCACCCTCAACAGCTTGCTAATCCATCGCAGGGCTAGCACAGAAACTAACAACCATTTACACTTAGCATAGGCAGTTGACCTGATCCACCTGACCTTGGACTGTGGGAGAAAACTGGTTCTCCCTGAGAAAATCCACACAATATGGGGAGAACATATAAACCCCACACAGAAGAGCCCCAGGCATTCATGAGGTTTAAACCCAGAACTTTTTTGCTGGGAGGTGACAGTACACATCTAGGGGCAACCTGGAACAGCCAAATAACTTCAGAGAAAATCAGAGCAAACATGAGGAGAACGCGCAAATTCCACACAGAAATTCCCTCGCTGAGCCCAGGACTCGAACTCAGGACCTTCTTGCTGCGAGACGGACATGAGGCTAACCACTTCACCACTGTGCCACCCGTAATAAATACTTTATTTTGTCTGATAACAACCCTGCCATTTGAGTTGAGATAAATAATGTTTTTCCACTGTAATTATTTTCCTATAACAGCACACAATTCAATGAAAATAAAATAATCTAAACTTTATTAATCCCACACATAACAGCAGCACAAGTGTCAGAAACAGGTCAATCAAACATCAAAAGAAATTATGAAAAAAGGTAATTAAAAAAATATATAACAATAATATAGCTGTATTGGGTATATAATATAGAATAATATGGGTATGTAGGTGTGAATCTGAGAGTGAATGGTTGGATGTGGGATGGCTCTGCAATGGTTTGACAAGTTGTTTAGGGTGTATCCTGCCTTCACCCATTGATGGCTGAGATGGGCTCCAGCCTCCCTGCGACCCTAAGAGTATTACACGATTTGCCCAATGACTGAGTGATAACTGAATTGAACACACTTCAGCTAAATGGCTAAATGACAGGCCTTCCTCAGTTGAAGTGGTTGTGATAATGCAGGGCAATCACTAAAATATGCCGGCCAGGTAGTAATTCATGGGGCAGTGCATGCTAGTGTAGTAGTTAGCATGTCCACCTCACATCAAGAAGGTCCTGGGTTCGATTCCCTGGCTCGGACGTTTCTGTGTGGAGTTGTTCTTCCCTTTCTTGCATGGGTTTCCTCCAGGTACTCTGGTTTCCTCCCATAGTCCAAAATCATGCACAAACAGTGTGCGTGTGTGTGTGTGCGTGTGTGTGTGTGTGTTGGCCCTGCTATGGTCCTGCGATCAGTTCAGGGTGTACCCTGAATTGGCAATCAATGATGTCATGATGAGGTACTAATCCTACTCCAGGAGCAAGTTTGGCTTCTTCTGCCCTCGCCTTGCTGTCAACTTGGAGGGAAACCTGTTTGAAGCTGTGCATGTTTTCACTCTCGTTCTCTGATTGGCTGGAACGCACGGTTACATGTGACGTCACCAGGGCGAACATGGCGTGGAAAGCGGAGGGGATGCTGGACCTTGTCAACTAACCTTAACGTTTTGATTCTAGTCCATTGAGCTTTTAAATTTTCTAAAAACATCCACAGCGTAGAAAAATATGGTACCTCGAGTGTCATAATGAGCCAGTGTGGTGTTTTAAACAATGAAGGACGACAGCAAGTGAGAAACCGCTGTCTACCGGTAACTAGCGTTAGCTAGGTTAGCACTGCTTAGCCGCACGGTTCATGGTCACGCTGCTAACGCTCGAGCTAGCTATGCTAGATGTTTTGGTTCTACTACCTCCAGCCGAATGTAAACAGGACTGTAGTAGTAGGTAGTTTTACACACAGATGACTCTTTGGTATTTTTTACTTTGACAACAGTGTGTCCTAGTAGTTTAGAAGTGACTAGTGAGCTAGTCGAGCTGGGACCATGGCCAGGCTCCGTGTGTGGATGTTGTTACTCGGAGCGGCGCTGATGGAGCTCGGGCAGCTGGGGGAAGGTGCGCCACTTCCGCATGCACAAACAGGTGAGAGACTCCACGTTTTGATTAACAAATATCACAAAATAACCACCTGACACCACAGGTGGCTATTACAATGTGGACAATAAACAAGCTGGGCTGAACAAGCAGTGTGAGACGCGGAGCTTTAGCTGATCTAGCTAGCAACCCTGACGGATTGTTAGCCAATGTGCTACTCAGTGACGCTTGTTTGTTTACAGGGATGTAGTCTGATCTTATATATTATCATCATTGCTTGTTTATATGCTCCCTGGAGAGTGAAACATTCGACTTGTATTTGATTCCTTATGCATTGTTCTACAGTACATTGCACTCACATGCTATACAGACTTGATTATTATTATTATTATTTTTTACTGATATGATTTATTTCTGCTTGATTGAGATTTTTCTGACTGCTTTACAATTTGAGAACATTGAGTACACACTTCACATCCTGTGTTTCATCAAAATTACATATTAAAGTTTCCAAATGTTTGGCTAAGCTATAACCTCATACTTGTGACCCACAGGTACAGATACAGTAATGAGTAACGTAATACATTCCAGTCTTATCAACTGTGAATGATTTACGGCATTAGGTTGGGGGGGGGATCTTCACGTTTTATGTGATGATTAAACTCCAACACATTTGTTGCTATTTTTTTTAAAGCTTTAAATACTCTTTTATTTGCCTTCATAACACTGATCTGTTGAATTCACCACTCTGATCGCTCAGAAAGTGTTGATTAATTTTCTATAACAGAAGCTTTGACTGTAGTGTTAACTGTAAATCTAATCCCATGTACGGCACTGTTTCTGTAGTTGATTTGGTGTGGCGAATGTGCCTAGTAATCAAACCTAAGGCTGAAAATAAAGAAATCATTCTGTTAACAAAGAATATTGTGTTTATGATAAAATTAAAATGTAAGGCAGAGTTTGTTTAACATGTTTGGAGAGAATCTTGGGTTTTAGCATTTTGTAATGGTTGGTAAGTTTTCCATCACTGAAAAGTCTCTGGGATGGAGGATTTTCCGGTTTCTTGGTAACATAAACAAGGCGTGTTTAGGTATTTTTGTCTTAACTTCAAGGGAAAGGAAACATACAGGCTAGTGAGGGAATGACAGGATATAATGCTGTTGGTAACAGGAACTACTTTATCTCATGGACATTTCACAGCATTAAATGTAGCTATAAATGGCTACAAATTAGAATGTGTCTTATAAAACACTTTGGCGTGCGCTGTTATTGGAAAATAATCATCTTCGGCTTAGTCATGACCGTTCACTTCACTCAGCTCTGCGCCAAACCGTGATTGATTTTTAAAATTTTGATATTGATTATTTTCCTGTCTTTTTATACACACTTTGTCACTGTGAATGTGCTTGGAATGAGGTAAAAAGTGCCATGTTGATGGAAACACTTTGTCAGTCACTAATGACAGGCCGTTTCTTATTCAGAAAAAAAACAGGTTATCTGCATAATGGTATAGCTGATGATGGTAATTGAGCAAGTGCAACAGTCAACACCACTCATCACATTATGCTGCTGTGACGCTCTCGCTGAGTAATAGTTGTGTCCCAGATGGAGTCATTGCCGTTTAACTGGTTGAGTCTGAAGCAGCACAGGAGGGCTGTGAGAATGTTCATGGGTCAGTGATGTTAATCTTTGACATCATGGGGCACTGCTGTTGCCTCTGCTCTTTCTTAAATACGACCTTGACAGCTAGTCATTAGATATGATTTCAGACTGTGGTTTTGAGTAGAATGCAGCTGCAGTAAAGGCTTATGTTAGCAGCTTATCAGTTAGTGATTTGTCAACTGTGTATGTAACAATAAATATAGTGGGTTTTTATACATTCCTCCAAAAACTGAATTTCATCTTCATGTGACTTATGACATAATTGGTGATTCTCAACACCTACTCATGAGTGACACACAGACAAAATGCTGTGGGTGTTGCTAATATAAAAGGATTGTTTGTTAATAAAATGCACCTACATTACATTTTATGAGAGGATTTATTGTGTGAAATTTCACGTCGTGAACAGGATTAAGGCGCACTTGGCACAGACCTAGAAAGCTCTAATACTTTGTGGCAGTTCTAAGAGTTGGCCTAAGAGTATAATTACTTCATGGAGGATTATTGAAAGGGTTTTTCAATGAAAATTGAGCAAATATTTACAAGTAAAAATATTTAAATATGGACTTTTTCCAAGAATTACTTCTACTTGGTGTTAAATCAGTGCAGTATTTATGGTGTTCATTATAGCATTAGAGTACTTCTTGTAGGTCTTTTAACGCCTGATGTCAACGTATATGTAAAGGAAATAATAAAGAGCTATATGCTCCTTATTAACACCATACGGCTTGCTCTAAAAGAAAAAGGTTTTAGTGCGGGTATAGAATAAAACTGTTTAGCAAACGTGTATCATTCTTCACAATATTTTTGTAGTGCATGTGTAGAGTATATGGTCAAAATTGTGTGGACACTTGACCCTCACTCCCATACATGCTTTTGTCCCAAATCTGTTGCTACAAAGTCCGAGATGCACAATTGTGTTGGCTGTCTTTGCTTGCTGAAGTATTAAAATTATTCTTCAGTGGACTGAAGAACCTATTCAAAGATATGGTTCCAGTATGACTCACAAAGCAGTGCCCATGAAGAAATGCATAGGTTCGCTCACAAATGATTTTTATTTGAAAATACATAATTATTACTTATTTTTGCAAAAATGAATGTACAGTATTTTTATTTTTTTATGCAGAGCATAAGTGTTGTCTAGCTCATGCTTGGTGTTTATTCATACTTTTAGTATGTATCGTGCTGATACACAAGAAAATCAAAATAACCTAGATTTTTATGGTTAATTTTTCCAATTTTAAAAGCGCTACAACGATGTCGCTTGCTCCATGTGACCGCAAACTGTGTCCCTCATATTGATTTAAGCATTATCCACTCGGGATGTCTTTTAATCCCCACACTGTTCCCATGTAGTATGTAACAGGTTTTCCATGACCTTGGATATGAATGTATACAGGATAAATCCAGAAAGAATGAAAGAACTGGCTTTAGCTTTAGCCATTAGCTTAGCACAAGTTTTTTTCTCATGGCCATGATGTACTTACTAACAGTAGGGATGCCAGAAAAAAATCGATTCATGTCTGAAATGCGATTCATATTTATTAGCTTTCTGAATCGATCCAAATTTTCAAGAATCGATTTTTAAGAACACGTTTTTTTAAACATTTTCAACCTTACTCACAGCGCATACTGTTTGTCCAGACGCGGCCTTCTTCGTGAATTCATCCAGTCAGTGGCGGGTACAGAACTAGCTTTTAGCCCAGCTTTGGCATGCATGAGGAAAAAGAAATACAGCCAGCGCTGTCTTCGCTGAAGACAAATGCTTGCACTTCGGATTTTACAATTTCTGGGTAAGTAGCTTGACATGACAAATGCGGTGTGCAAAATCTGCAAAATAAAAGTCAAGTATTTCGGGAACACTTCAAATACCCGAGCCCACACCTTACACCCTCACCCGGAGCTAAAAGAACCGGAGCAGCAGCACGACCAACTCCTGACCAACACACACTCCATCACTTCACTAAACT
>JAOUQZ010000024.1:17771770-17789553 GCA_028564935.1 Neosilurus hyrtlii | reverse complement strand
TTATTTGTTTCTAAAATGTAATATATATATATATATATATATATATATATATATATATATATATATATATAATATATGTACAGTAAACTGTATTTGTGGTTATATTTGTAAAATGTTTACATTCCTAAAACTGAAATCTCAGAGGTTTGATGATTTTAGTATGTATTAGTTGAGGTAATCGGATGTTTTAACTGTAGTTTATTTCCCTGCTGGCACCAGAAGATGTCTGAGCGAGGGCTGCTCTCGCCTCCTAAACTGGTCTTTTGCCTGTGGGACCAGAAACCCAACCCAGAGGTGTAGCCCCAAAGCATTCACGCCAGTCTGACCACTGCTCTTTTTATTTTTAAATTACTGTGACACAGCATATAGCATACTCCATTAAACTGCCTTTCCCTTATTTGGTCCAGTCCCTTTGCAGCAGTAAAAGTAGCTGTACAGAAAGAGACTGCTGCCCCTCAGTGGCCAAGTCAAAGTAAAACACATACTGCCTTTCACAGTGATTCTTTACTACAGTATAAATATTTGGACAGAGTGGACTTATCAAGTCTATTGTAGGTAGATGTTTGTTGCAGCAGTGCAAGAATTGGTTTATATGTATGCTGTCTAATTTGGTTTTCTGTGCAGGGGGATCTGAGAAGCTATGTTTCTCAACATGAATGGCTGTACAGGAATGGAGAGCTGCTGCAGCTGCAGAAGATGGCCTGTGAGATCGCTGCTGGACTTACTCACCTGCACAAGCACAACTTCTTGCACAGGTTGTTTTTTCATTCCCTGTCCATGCACACATTGAAAAATCACTTAAAAACATAATGCAAGCGTTGCTTTTATGTTGCTGTACAAGTCAAGAAAACAAAATATCAGCTGTCTGAATACAACCCGAGGTTCCAAAAAGTTACACAGGCAGGGCCGTTACCTAGTTTCTATAGTAGTCTCGTTTGTTTTTTGCTTTGACTTCCTCAATAAACAGAAAGTAATCACCGTTAAAGGTGCTATTTAGTTTTAATTTTGACCCAGCATGGTGTCTGGTGGAAGTGAGCCTGGGGCTGTCTTGGGTGTCGTCCCACGCTCAGCTCAGGCCACTGTCTATTGCATGCTCAGGATACATGTAAAGGAATCCAATTACACAGCTCCTAGGGATTGCTGAGTGTCGTCTGTCGTTCGGCACAGAGATATGATGATTCTGCTATTTGAGTGTAAATAGATCCCCTTCATATTTTTGGGGTGTATGTGAGGGGCCATGGCTGTATCAGTGACAATTTAGCACAGAGATTACTTAAGTCTTCGAGATTACATACTGTAAAATATGACTCTTTAATTTTGGGCTACAAAGTTGATTTACTGCAAGACACTTAATGTTTGCCACTCCCACAGGGGCTCCTGCTTTAAGCACAGTTTTAGTGTTGTGAAATGAAAGCCTTGTCTATATTGCCAGGGATCCCAGGCGACATAAGTTCTCACACTCTTCCTGGGTGAATGAGAAAAAACAACAAGCAGAGGAGTTCAGGAGCAGTGGAACATCTGTAAAAAACCATGCAGGTCCACATGGATTAGAAATGCACTAACTAAGAACTTGTTTAATATGTTTGAGGAAAAGAAAGGCCTTCAGTTTTTAAAGAGATAAACATTTTCTACTGATGTACAGTAGAAAAAATGTAAATTGAGCAATAGTCCTCATGTACTGCTGCTAAAATTTGCCATGTATGGGCAAAAACGATGCCCTGTTTCTTTCACTGACAGTATAAATGTCTGTATGAATGATGTTTGCCAAGGGCAGGATACAGTGTCTAAAATATCAGTACATTTATCTTGCACCCGTTTCAGTAGTCCTGACAGCAGCCGCGCACAGTTCAAGCAAAGACCACTAGTGTCAGCGATGTTCTTGCATCGTGGTAAAAGAGCCTCTTTGCACTCGTCGTATTTAGAGATGGTGGCAGAGGCAGGTTGTAATCAGAACCCCTCTGATCATAAGAGCTCACACTGAATGAGCCACCATATGTCACTTTTCCTTTCTGAATGTAGTTGTTCCTCCCTGGGAACAATATCCTGGTGCTGTGTGAGTGAGTTGGAAAAGCTCCAGCATCTGTGATTTTGTCACTAGGGGGAGAGCAGAAACAACAAGTGTCTTTTTGGTTATTATTCGTGCATGGTATTCTTAGTATTTGCTGGTTAGTGGGGTTGGATGAGGCATTGTCACTTTTTCAAATATAAGAATGAGTGCTTCAGGTCATGAATGGAACAACACCCTGGGGGTTCTGTTGCTTGATCGTTTGTCAGTTCGTAGCCCAGCTGCATGCACCAGATTTGGTTTAAAGTAAACAAACAAATAAATAAATAAAAAGGTTTGCTGGTGCACTCTTCTTGAAAAATAAGTTGCACGGTTTATTATGGATTTTGGCATGCTGAATTCAAATATGACAACAAAAATGGCTAGTGTTTCTAAGAAAATGGCTAGTGTTTGTAAGATATTTATGTTTTTACTTTTAATGTCAACATAATATTGTGTTGATAGCTATATTAGAGTTTTAAGATAAATCATAAACAGTTTTTTTCATAATACCTAATTAATATCTGATTAATCATAGTTTCTCTAATTATTTATACAATATTTCATGTTCTCTTTTAAAGCTTTTAAACTTGGTATGCTGGCTCACTACTATGAGTACTTGGAAAAGTTTGTGAGTGACCTTGACCTACTTTTCAAGGTCACAGAGGCAAAACTGTATATTAGGTTTCTGAACATTTACCTGCTGTGTTCTGAAGCTGGGGCTTTCAAACTTGCTATGCTTGGCATAATATCGCACATTATAAAATGGTCCTTTTGGTGGGAGAGTCTGGACCCTGTGGTCTATTTTCTTCTTTGTCAAGCCTTTCTCAAGTGAAGGTACCATGCAGAAGTAACAATGGTTGATATGATCATTTGGCTTTCTCCAAATCTTTAGCACAGCAAAAGGAATTAATTACATTTTCTTGTTCAACCACTGGTGAAGAATTATTGCATTATTACATATGTGTGCGGCCCAGTTTCTGTCCCAATCCCCAATTTTGGACCCAAAGGAAAGGTGGTAGGCTTTCTTAACCACAGCAGTCATACTCTGCTTTTCTGATGATTATCTGCATGGTTCACACAAGTACACATCTAAACAAACAAAAAAAAGAAGTGTGTCCTTTGAGATTTGAAGAATAAAACACTCACAAATCAGAGCATAATTTACCTAGGATTTAATCCTAGATTCAATGAAAGATGTATTATTTAGTGTCTTGTGCTTTAAATTCAGATCCCGGAGGAGTGATGCCACCTTGGCATAGTATAGTGCACAATGTCACGTCTCCTGAGTGATTCGAATGGCTGGTGTACTGTTTATAGTGTCATTTTGTGTTTTAAATTGTGAGTGTGCAAGAATCTGTAATTTGTGTGACACTGTATTTTGATCTCTCTTTTCATATAAAGTGATTTGGCCCTGAGGAACTGCTATCTTACATCAGACATGACTGTCAAAATAGGAGACTATGGCATCGGTGCCTCCAGATTTAAAGTGAGTTTCTAATTTCTTGATAAGATACATGTGAATGCAAGACAATATACTGTTAAGCACAGATTAAGTTGAACCCTTTTTAATTCTTTGTCACATTAATATTAAATTGTGAAATAAAACGACAACAATATTTCTTGAAATTTCAAACTAATGCTGAAATTAGTACATTGCGGTTACATCTTGCTTTTTGATTTGCATATTTGGTGCATGTTTAATGCTATTTTCTTGTTGTTAGGAGGATTACATCACCACAGAGGAAGACGAGTGTGTCGCTTTGCGATGGCTTGCACCAGAGCTTGTTGGCGAGTTGCATGGAGGTGTGATAACGTCAGAACAAACCAAGCCTGGCAATGTTTGGTAGGTATTCTTAGTGTACATTCAGTGTGACCAACAATATTTTAAGTTGGTATGCATACTATGTTGCTAAATAATCTTTTGAGATGGAACTTTGAAGGGACTTAATTGAGGTTCATACATCCAGACTCACACATAATTAAAAAACAAAAAAAACCAAAAACAATCTGACTGAGGTAAACAGATAAACTCTGACCTAGAAAAACAACCCCAAGCATGAATGGCAGACAAGACAGGTGATACAAATGACAGCAGAAATCAGCTAGTGACAGGCAGCAAAAAGAAAACTCCTTGATAACCTTGCCTGCTTTCGTTTCAGACCATAGCCAGGAAAGGCAGGAGAGATTTATTTATTTAATTCATTCATGGCTGAAATTAATTCTCAGCTATGCTGCTCTTATAATCCCAGCCTCAGACACTTATTCATAGGAATACCATACCATCACGAGCACCACCTTTAGGCAGTGTTTAAATCTGTATATTAGAAATTAGCATGTATTACATGGGAGTGGTGCAGTTTGGTTAAACTCAAAAAGCCAGACAACTCGTGATTTTTCATGGCCACTGACTTTTAATGTTTCAAAAGATGCGGTTATGAAGCATTTCGTAACCATTGGTATAAAAATCTTATTTTATTTGTATCTTCCCTTATGTAGTATTTACTAAAACATTTATTTGATAAATAGTACCTTCAATGTCCGTCTCGGGGATTATTTACCGTCATCCACTGAGCCGGAGGTGAATAACTATTTATTTCACCAAACTGTTGAATTCTCAGTTGACTGTTTAGGATGTGTTGACTAATCTTCTATAGCAGTAGCTTTGGAAATAGTTTCAGCTTAAAAGTACATCATACCCTCCTTTCAGTGCAATATTATCTAAATGCATGTTTAGAGCATGTTTAGAGCAGGTCTCTTATATTATATAATCATGCACCTTATGGTTAAAAGCTTTACCTTTTACACTGTTCATATCTTGCACCTTTTGTGTATATGTAGATAATATGTGAATGTGTATGTATATATGTACATGTGTAATTTTTTTATATACTTTATTTGTGTTTGGTGCACTTTTTATAATTCCTGCTAAATTGATGATCATTGTTCCTGCAACAGTTGACAAAGATCTTTATCTTATCTTTAAAAGCTGATGTCAACACACTATTTCTACTTATGGTATGTCTATTTCTATTTAGAAACAACTTGTATAAGGACCTGTATGGCCATCACTGCACACAACTGGGTCTTTAGACTTTGGTAATTGTTGATGGCGGAGCAAATGCAAATGTCATAAAGCCTCAATTTTGTTGTTGCGTCTTTGCTTACGTGCCCACACAGGAAGGCCAACATTTTAAGGCTGCAATGAACTCAATGAAAAGAGAAACAAAACTATTTTGCAGCTGTTCCACAACATTAAATTTAGAAATAAACAAAAAACAGTCATTGCACAAAAAAGTGTGACTGCTCCATGAATCTACATATTTTACTTTGTAATATTTATTGGCAATTATTTAGCAGTGTTAGTGGTACATAACAGCATAATTTGGAGTAGTGCAAAATTTCAGTGGTGAATGGAAATTTCTGTTTTCAGGGCTTTGGGTGTGACCTTATGGGAGCTATTCGAGAGAGGAACACGCCCCTATACACATCTATCAGATAAAGAGGTTCTTCACCATGTCATCCGAGATCAACAAATCAAACTCCTCAAGCCTCACCTCGATCTACCTTACTCAGAAAGATGGTAAGCCCATCACAGTTGTCTGTAAGCAAATATATGTGCCTTTCTACTGTTGTCTATTAAATTGAGGCTAAATTATCATTTTCTTTGCAGGTTCGAGGTCCTCCAGTTTTGTTGGCTGCCTGCAGACAAAAGAGCCACAGCTGAAGAAATTCACCGGCTGCTTACCTACCTCCGGATGCAGGGGCAAAAAGAGATCGAAGATGACTTTGAGCAGCGCTGGAGCTCTCTGAAGCCTAATCCTTCTGCTCGGCAGACTACTGTCAGTCATTCATCCTTCCCTATCCTAGAGCAGTTTGATGATGGCCGAGAACCAGATGAGGTGCTCACTGTGACTGAGACGAGTCATGGTCTCAGTTTTGAGTATGTGTGGGAAGCTGCAAGACATGACCACTATGACAACCACAATCGTTCTTCCATGGAAACCACTCTCAATTACCACAGCATGTTCTTTCCAGTGCCACATCAAGATATCCAGGCTCACTTTCCTGAGACTGGAGGAGAATCGGAGGCTGAAAGAGTCCCAGGTACCCTCCCAGTGTTTGATGCACGAGAGGGCAACTCTGGGAATGAGTACTACATTCAGTTAGAGGAGCAAGATGAAAGTGACCTCGGAGCCATGGACAGCCAGAGCGCAGAAGGAGCCACTGCATCAAACAAGGAGCAGTACATAGTCTTACAGGACATTAAGTTAGACGAGTCTAGCACAGATGCGGATTTCTTTCATCAGAGCATAGACTCGAAAGATTCGTTTCTTCAGGACAGCCATATATGGTCCTCAAGTGAACATGAAAGTCCTTACCAAGCAGACATTTTCAGTGAGAAAGATTCCAAATTGGAGGAACTTCATTCTTTCAGAAGTGGTTTCATGGAACTCCCAGAAATTCGATCTTTTCATGGTGATACCAAGGGCACAGTGGGTAAAGAAGGAACGAGCACTTCTTCTCTAGGTATCGAACAAGAAACTGTTCATTCTGAAGACTTTGACGGTGGTAACGTGGATGTAATGAAGCTTCTAAACACAGAGAAACTCGTTGACAACTTTGTGTTTCTAAAAGAAAACAAGCTCATTAAAGAGAGCTCTGGGTCGAGAGACATGCAGGACCCAGACGTATCGCTAAACCTCTTTGATGTAGATGCCGCAACTACTTTGAATGGTACCAATGACCCCTCAGAATCTATAGTAACTTCTGCACAGCTTAGGGAGGAATTCTTGGACCTGGTAAATCCAATTTTACAAGATTTTCTATCACCCTTAAAAGAAAGTGAAACACTGGTGCCTTCAGATATATTCTCAAAAGAAGAAACCTGTAGCAACCAGCTGCCAGATGTAACTGGCTCTTCAAATGAGGGAAATGCGAAATTAGATGGTTGGATTTATTCTACTCCTGAGTCTACCTCTGAGAGCGCTGACAACACTGTTCCAATTCCAATCAGTAGTCATCAGTTTAATGATGAAAGTGCTGCCACAGAAAATTTGTGCACAGATGCCAATACCTCTGGCCTTGAAGAATGCCTGACTGTCTCTGTGGAGAACAGGCAGGACATAGGAATCGTGGTAGAGTATCCTGAGCAGAAGAGCCCGCTCTCTTCACCTGTAGATAAATCTGTAGAAGGAGTGGACAGTGGTATAACTGAAGGCTTAACAAGTAGTGATTCCTTCAGTGACATGCTTTCAGATGGGGATATCGTCAGCAAAATTGAAGATGCTCCACTGCAAGAAGCTCAGGAAGAATGCTCTGTGGACAACCATGTTTCTCAGGATCCATCCTCACCATTGATCTTGCACTCTTGTTTGGACCAGATCAGCCAGGACAGCCTTCTGGAGGACAGCATATCATTCAGTTTACCAGCTGTTGAACATTCAGCTGAAACCCCTGATTCATTAGATTCTCTGGACATCCACAGAGAGGAGGGGCAAGAGAAAACACTGGAACCTATCGTTCATAAGCTCCAACCACCTTACAGGCCTGCTGACAGTGGATATGAAACCGAGAACATCGAATCACCCGAGTGGAATTCTCAACCAAGCACAGATGATGTGTCAATGGAAAATGAAAGTAGCGCTAAAGAAGAGCCTCCTACTGCAAAGTTAGCTCCTCCAGAAATAATAGTGTCTGAAGTGGACAGTGTACCTGATGTTCAGGAAAATGGAGATGGTCTGCACCAAGAAATTGGTGATGCACCTGTTGGTGGAAGCTATAGAGACTCTGCTTACTTCTCTGACAACGAAGAGCTGGATAAGAAGAGCGATGACATCAACGGCGGAACTCCTGCTGATGCATCTCTTTGGGTTGAGAACTCTTCCACTGATCATGTAATTAGGACAACAGAAGGGATTTCATCCCTCTTGGAATGTGTAGCATCTGGTGAACAACAAGTTGATCCTACAGTTAATGTTGATGTAAATGTGCCCAAAATGAGTATTCAACCAGAGTTAGTCTGGAGTCAAGAAGAAGACAAAGAAACGCCAGCACAGTCAGCAACTCAGAAGGAAGATAAGTTGGAATCCTTTTCAGATCTCTTATCACATCCACCTCAACCCAGTTCTACCCCTGATGCTCACAAAGATACATCTTCTACCTCAGTAACGCCTTCAGCCGAAAATGTAGTCCATGCAAAACTAGTGAGGACTTATGCTAGGGAAATCCCAAAGAAAAAGGAGCCTGACATGGAAGGAAGATATCTTGGCAAGCTGGATGGAGCTGCAGTTACCGGAGGTTCTGAAGATGGTATGGAGGCTGATGAGGAGGATGAGAATAGTGACGACTCAGACGATGACATGCGCGCATACAGGCTGCACAGTTCTAGCTCTGAAAGCGAGGATGACACTGTGTATCCGGTGCCTGTGATAGTGTCTGATAACAGTGATGCCTGCAACCTTAAAAGCTTGTTAAAACGTAAATCTCTCCAGATGGAAAAATCCACAACTGCATCGTATAGTAACACGGAAAACAGAAAAGTAGTGTCCTTCTTTGATGATGTCACTGTTTACCTCTTTGATCAGGTATACTATAGCTTTCATGTAGTTTGTTAATAGGTGACAATTTCACATCAGATGTATTATGTATAATAAAGGTTGTTAATATACTCTGACCAGTCAAATAAAATGTCTGTAATATTATATTAGACCACCTTTAGCCTTGATTGCACTGAATAATTGTCATGGCACTGTTTTGATAAACTTTAAGCAGCATCATAAATTTTATTTCTATCCAGAGTTGGGTTAGTTTTTTTATCAGGATCTTGAATTGATGGGAAAATTGAACCACCAAAGTCTTCTTTCTCCAGCACATCCTAAAGACTTTCAGTAGGGTTAAGGTCAGGACTCTGTGGTGCCAGTTCATGTGTATAAATGATTCCTCGTGCTCCCTTTTACTATTTCAGCCCAAATTTAATATTCATGCCACCAGGGGAGAAAATATCCATTGATTGGATTACCTGGTCATTCAGTACATTCAGATCGTCAGTCGAATTGATTTTACTGCCTCATAATGTTGCTGAGCCTCGACCTGACTAACTGAAGCAACAATGCCATATCGATTATGTGCTGTAATCAAGGCTAAAGGCGGTCTAACAGAATATTAGAGTATGCACCTACTTTTTGGATGGGCAGCATCAATGCATAGTAAATAGAAAATAATAACAAAAATTGTATTAAATAGAAATCAACACCATGAACTCAAACATACATAATTTAATAAATGAATTTAGAGTGAAATATCTGTGTTCTAATTAGCCTTCCTATACAAACAGGAAACCCCTACTAAGGAGCTTGGGGAGTACATCTCAGGCTCCAACAGCCAGGTGCCTGAGTTTAGTAGCCCAGTAGCCTCCAGTTACCTGAACAGATACACCAACTCTGAAAGCTCCACAGATGAAGAAGGTAATGACATTGAGGACAGTTTCATACCAAGTCCTAATAGTAAGAACCTAAAAAAACACGACTCTGCTTTACAGGTGGTGCATTTGAATGGGACGATGACTTCTCTCCAGACCCCTCCTTCCTCCCTAAGTCAGGAAGTGTTCCATCTGCAAGCAAGGCCACAACAGCGTACTTCTCCCCACCCCCTGCAAGCCGCTCCTCAGAGCAGAGCTGGAACAACTCCACCACGTACTCCCGCTTCACCATTTCTCCAGCAAACATCGCCAGCTTCTCCCTCACCCACGTCACAGACTCTGACATTGAACAAGGAGGTGAGTCAGTTGCGCTCACACGTTAACATCCAGCAAGAGGCACGAAGAAACACTGGGTCACATGTATCAGGCTGAATTAGGATGAATGTGTTCTGAAATTTGCAGGGGATTCTATACTAAGAATTATGGTATTCAGGAAGATCCAGGTAGTTTTATTATTAATGTAAGTCAGTTGATGACTTATTAGGGGTTACTTTAACAAATTCATAACTGTTCATTGAAACTTGGGAAAATTTGCTGGGATTTCAGCTTTGTGAAATGAGGCCCAGTGTTGCCTTGGATTTATTTAGTAGTGCAATTCTCTGCACATGGTCAGTGAACTTGCCTTGTTATATCTTTCACAGGAAGCAGTGAAGATGGAGAGAAAGACTAGGACTGATTTCAGTATTTGGACTAAAAGGACACATTTTGTAAGTGTTCAAGAATTCAGCCACTTGCCTTGAAGGCTGTGATAAGCTTCTCAGGCAACATTTTTTGGAGACAAACTGCAGAGTGAATCACTAGCATCAGCATCATCTATTTTTTGTTCCCTTCATTCAGCAGATGATACGTTACTGTCTTTTACACCTCCATGAAGTGTTTGTAAGACTGGAATTGAAGGAACCTATTATGCTTGACATGCTTTTTCTTTAAAGCGCTTCCTGATCGTGTGTGTGTGTGTGTGTGTGTGTGTGTGTGTGTGAGAGAGAGATTCATGTCATGTTTTATTGACAGTTTCCCCGAATGACTGAGCTGAATTTTTCACAGATCACTGATTAGCCAAGAGGCTTCTGTACAGATGTGCAAAATTGTCTGACGACACATGGTTGTTTGGATTGAAACACTAAATTTTACGTGCTGCGCGTGTAATGCTTAGTTAAGCACTAGCTTCGAATCATGAGAACACCTGTGACTAAAGATATTTTTGCACAATGTTTTGACTACGTTTTTTATTTGTGGCCTACAATTTATTGTACCTTAAATCAGATTCATCGACTGTGAGGGATATAGAGGGATGATTATTATTGAACTTTTATTATTACTAAATTTTCCAAAAGGAAGACCTGTAGTGTGTCCATTTAGTTAAATGCTCGTCATCAGCTCACTTTTGGGAAGGTGCATCAGTTACCCCTTGAATCTTTTGCTACAGTGGGCTTTTATTAAGTTTTATTCTTTTGGTTTAGTAGGATAAAGAATTTTAGTGAGACTGGACTGAGCAGTATAACATTTACCAGCTTACAGAATTCAGGGTTTTTTTTTTTTTTTTTTTTTACAACAAACTAGAGAGAAGAAAAAATGTAATTTCTAAAAGTATTTGTTGATCATGCATTTGCGGATGTATTAAATATAGCAAAAGAGAACTTTAAAATATGGACCCATTTTCCCATAATTTTCTTTATTTTATGCAAACTAACCAAAAACGTTTAAGGTGGTGGAAATGCAGTGAGCAGCTGACTTTTCTCCTCCCAGAGTTTTTGCTTATATGTTGTATTTTTATCATGCCACTGTTTTAAGTTTTCATTTGTGTTGCCTTCATCAAGAATGTAATATGAATTGTAATATAGCGCTAATGAAATGCTTTCATAAGAAACATTTGAAATCATTAAGAACTTTAATGATTGGTATTTAAGAATTTCCTATAGATATGCATATATTTTACTAAAAATTCCTCAAGTAAACACTACAGAAATGCTTATGGATAGACACTGAAAGTTTCTGAAAGCTATATTTTCCTTACTTATGATCACCATTCATAGTCATTTAAATCAGCCGATCGTGGTTTTTTACGGAATTGCCCTTCATTTGGTATGTGCATGGTTTTGAATATAAATGAAAGTTGAATGAAAGCTACAGAACTGACATAAGTATTTCAAGTGTTTGAATGTTTTGCTCTGTTTATGGAATCATGAAAGGAAAGGTCTTTGCTTTTGCCTATTCCTGGTTTTAATTGTGAAAATAATGAGACTGATGTTTCCAGATGATCAGGTGTGTAGCGGATAATTCCGTTTCTAATTCAGTAAAGTAAGCTCTGTGTTTCAGAACGACGTTCGGATTACCAGCAGACTTTCAGTTGATCTTGAATTTTATTTAAGGATATATTTGGTTTTATTCTGCAGTATATACATTTGCTTAATCTTGCACATCTTGAAAGTGTAACTTAATGTTGAACTGTATGGCTGTATATAAATGTGAAATTTTTGTCTGTAAATTGGGAATGATTGATGATGTTCTAAGATTAAGGTAACATTTTGTAATTTAAAGATGAAGTGTGACATCGCAGATTGAATATGATGGAAAATGGTTACGTTTAAAATAAGTAAAATAATTAAGTAAATGCGGGTCATGCCCTTAAACTTGTAAATTTTAAAAATGGTGATATTTTTACTTCATATTGTTGATCATGCTTAGTGAAATTGAATGAACTGTTTATAAATAATTACACTGTTTATTATGGAAATAAATGAAAAAATGACCTTGACTTCATAAACGTATTTTATCGTCACTGTAGTTTTACAGTACAGCGACATATCCAAAAGTAAATAGACACCCTTCATCACAGAGTGTTATCTGTAATACTCATCTGATGGAATGAACTTAATATAATATTTTAGATTACAGCATATAAATTATTTATAGTATCTAGCTATGTCGAGCACAAGAGCTGTCTGCTTATTGTGGGTCAGTCTGAGGATGGATTTAGCCAGCGTCAGATTGTACAAACCTTGGGACTCCTCTTGCCACAGTCAACAGAGTGGTTGTGCAATTCACCAGCAAAGGCAAGGAATCAACAACGTCCTGCTTAGGTCGACATGGGCCTTCAGACTGATATAATCCCCGTTGTAGAGAAACTTCAAGTAAGTCGGAGTACTGCTGTGAGGTATCTCCATCAACTTGGCTACTATGTACTGTATATGTATATATCTGTGTATAAGTCTCTAAAAGATGCCAGTGTCTATTTACGTTTGATATCACTGTATGCAGGTATTGTTCTGGTAAATGTTTCTTGGCACAAAACAAATGTTTCAAAAGTTTGTTTACTTATTTATTTAATACAGGAAAAAGCAAGCATCATACACACAGTGAATATTATTACTTTTCAGAATCAGTCATTAATTTAAGAAATACGTATAGCTCCAAAGGGGAAACAATTAGGGAGTGATCACACTAGAGGTGTGATAGAAAAGCAACTGATGCAAATAAATTGTTTTTGTTTTGACAAATTTAGAAATTTACATCAAAATGTTTAGCAACTCCACATGCAAACGAATATTTTGGGGCTTAAATGTGTATTGTGTGATTTATATCGCTGATTTGTGATCTCTTGTCTAAAACTAAAAGTCATAAATCAGTCACGTTTTGTACGATTTTTGATTTCAAACCATTCACTTTTTATTCATGCATTATTACCACGAACAAAGTGTGAAAAAAAATACAAATGATGACAAAATATGGAATATGGTGGATGCCAGCAAGTCTCAAACTTTCCGTGTGGAAATTTTGCTTGTGAACAAAAACTAAAAATTTCCAAGTAAAAGGAAAACTTTGTGGACTGTTTGAGAAGTATGAGACTATTCTGTCAGAGCCTCATTTCGTGATATCTGCATAAATTTTAAATACTTTTGAAATTCTTTCGATGAGTTTACAAACCAGGCAAATAAAATGTGATGTCGCAAATGTCTTGCAACAATTTTCAGAATAAAAAACGACAGCAGTGAATTACCATTCGTGTTGGTCACTTTTCTATTGCACCTCTAGTGATCACCCCCTTAGTAAGATAATAGTGGTTTGCAGGATTACAAGTAGTAGCAGAGGCCTACAATTGAACTAAAGCCTTACTGCTCCAGAGTCCCCGGTTTGAGTCACTCGAGTTTCTGTTTGAGGTCTTCTTGGTCCGTTAGTCCTCTGATCTCTCAAAATGTGCTTGTAGGACTATTTATTGCCCCTAGTTGTGAATGTGTATGCATGAGCCTCTGTGATGGACCAGAGTGTTCCTGCCACTTGCCCAGTATTCCCAAGATGCACTTGCAACCCTGTCCAAGATAAAACGGTTACTGAAAATAGATGAGAAAATAAATATGTTAAAAAGAAAAACAGAGGAGGCTTGTTTAATTATATAGAAATATAGACACCCAAGTATGGGAACAAACATGCCCTAGAGTGAGTGAGTGCTGTGGTGATGGTGCTGGCTAGTGAAGAATCGAACACCCCATAGCTTTGCCATTCACCTGCTCCTGGCTCCTGCTGGTCTGAGGACTGGGAGGAACAGCACGCTGGGCCTCGGTGGAGTTTCCTCTCACTGATAGGTGTCCCCATCCACCCTGTATCAGCACAAAAGCACATCTCCACTGTTATTCCGGAACACCTCACATCCATAATATCCTATCCAATCTGCTGACTGTAATAAATCAGGGCAAGGTCTGGATTCTGTAGGTGGAAATGTAATTGCTCCATAATATAATCTTATAAAAATAAAATAAATGTACTTTTATCACATCTGCTGAAAATTGGTCAGAAAGTGTTGATTAATTTCTCAAGCACCTCTGCCAGTAATTTCAGCTGCTAATAATTGAAACACATTACTGGTAGGTTTGGTGATTGGTTGGTAGGAATTTCACGCTGCACCCAGCAAAATGTCAGCTATATCGTGGCAATTATTTTATTGAGCCAACAACAATACCACAACTGACCATGTTCCCAACTTCACTGTCCATACAGTGGGACTTGTAATGAGCGCAATGTATAAAATCCAAGTTTTAATAATAAGCAGACTAAAAAGTGCTATAATAATAATAATTATTCGAATTGTGAATACTGTAGAGAGAAATTTATTTAGCTTTTAAATGGAAGAAGTCTCCAGTTCAAGTGCTTAAATCAAAATCAAAAACATTGATTTAACACTGACCTGCAGCTGGAGGGATCATAAGTGGTACTACAGAAGTGCTTGCTATAGTCCTGAGATCATGATTTTTGATCATCCAAGCTGGCTGTCCTCTCGGGCAGGACATACTCTAGCATCTACGGCAATATTATTCTATCAGCAGCATCTGTGAGCTTATGCATGTGGAAAGGGCCAAATAGGACTCCTCTGAAAGCGGTATACCATGCCATGATGCAGCTTGAAAAGTTGCCAGTGGCTGGCTTTACGTTTTGGAGAAAGTACATTAGCCTTCACCACCCCTGGCCTGGAGTTTGTCTTATGGCAGAGGAGAGCTGGATGTTGGGTGGGAATCGGTGAAGTCAAATTTATAAAAAAAAAATTGACATGCAGTTGAAAAGCAAACAAATACATTGCCCATTTAAAAAAGAACTGGACTCGAATATTTGCTTGAACACCATTAACCTTGATTACAGCATGTGATCACCATGGCATTGTTCTGACAAACTTAAGCAACATCACAACATTTATTTCCATTCAGAAATGGGTTCATTTTTCACTGCCATCCTGAATTGTTGACACAAAAGTTGAACCACTCCATAAAGTCTTGTTAATGTTAAAATTATTTCTCATTCTCTCTGAACCACTCTCACTATTTGAGCCACAAGTTTAGATCCATGCCATCGGGAAAGAAAAAGACTCTTGATGGGATATCCTGGTTATTTAGTACATTCAGCTAATCCGTTCATTTAATTTTATGAAGCAACAATGCTCTGGTGATTGTGGTATAAATCAGAGCACAATCAACCTTAGCTATGATTTATACCACAATTACCAGGGTTGTAAATGTGTCATGTAATACATGTGTTGCTTCAGTTGGTCCAGTTAAGGCTCATCATCACTATGATAAATATGGCAATATATGAAATCAGCTGATTAGGTGAATGCACTGGATGACCAGGTTATCCCATCAAGAACCAACAAAATATAAAAGAATGCTGGATTTAGTCTGGCCACGCAGTGTATTAATCAGTGCACTGAAGCTCCACTTGCCTTAAATTTCACCAGTGGCTGAATAGAGCTGATTTAGTCTAACCAATGTGGTCCAAATGTAGGTTTGGCACCATGGGAAGTGAAAGGTAATAAACACGAAAACTTACACCGATTCCAAAGTCCCATGATAAGCCTTTAGGCTGCATGGGTCGCACTCCTAGTCTGTGGCACACGGTGCCAGAAGTTTCTGCGGGATGGCCTGGAACCTTATCAGCAATGATCCAAACCTGGAAAAAATTATCATACTAATTCCAGTAAGCGAGAAACAGCAAGCTAGTCACCATCATTTTAAAACATGTTCGAAATTGCAGAGCGTCACACACGTACACAGATTTTTACAGAACAATGAGAGGTTTTATACCTGGTCCAGTGGTCCAATTGAGACTTTGCACACATTACCACCGATGAGCTCCCATGCAGAACCCTGAGGATAACTAGGGGTCAGACCCTGCCTATACCATAGACTACCTGTGTTAGACAAACAGACAAACATCAATAACTAAATAAATAAATACAATCTGTAGTTGAATAAAGTCTACCATATTTATAGAGAGACAGAATTTTATAAACACATTAGTTGATGCCTAAAACTATAGAACAACAGTAAGCACTGGAGTCAACTCTCACCAGTTTCATCAACAGCATATACAGCAGTCCTGCCCACCGACACCTGTCTGAGAGTCTGCCTGTTAGGAGAGGGGATGTGGTACCAGCATTCGCCTGAAAGCAGTGTTCAAATACACATTATCTATAAGTGTTGCCTCATCTGAGCTGATCATCCAACTGCTTCTCTTTGGCAACGGTAAGAGAATCAGTCCAAAATGGCTAGTTTTCTGCTCTTATTAGTTGATTGCAAGACAACTGTGAAAAGCCTAGAAGAGTTCTAATGGGAGCCGAACAGATGCCATCATTCAAAAATGCTCAACACTCATCTCAATTGAGAGAAACAGTGGCACAAGGCTGAGACTCCTGACATATTTGAAAGCTCTTCATCCTGCTATAGATGATTTCAAGCCCAGAAACCCCAGGGTGATTTCAAGTGCCAGACTGATGTGAATATTAAATGAAGCTTTTTATGTGTAAGAATTAATGCACTCCAGCAAGAGACAAGCTAAATAGTGCCTCTTGCCCCTGAGCTTTTTGTCCATTTGCTCCATTGAAAGCAAACACTGTACTTACGATATTTATACTGTTTAAAAATAAATCAGTCAATTCCTATGGACATGAAACACAGAAGACATCCCATGGTTTTGCTCTGCTTCTCACCTGCTGGGTTTTGAGCTGAAACTGAGCCACGGTAGAAGACTGCTCCATCCCGGGCGATTGCCCACACCTGGTGTCCACCTCCAATGGATATGGACTTAAATGGCTGATCTGTCCCCACATGAAGCCATGTGCTGCCCTATAGTACAGAGACACCCAATCTGAGCATTTGAGTACACCAGGTCACGTGTATATTGCAGTTATCTATTAACTGGAGTGATGTAGAAAGGGGTAAAGCTCCTAAGAAATAACACATTAAATCAATATTTTTGATGCACACAGAAATCAAAATATTATTATTATTATTATTATTATTATTATACAACTCACTATGCACATATATGTTAATCATAATATCAAAATGTGGTGATTTGAGTACAAATGATGAATCAGCTTTGGCTGAGAGAACATAAGCTCCTATCTAATAGTTCATTACATGTAAATTTTTATTTAAGCTACATTTTTAACTGATGTACTTTCTTAAGTTGAACAGAACCAGAAAAAATATCATCATGTGATAATCCAAAAATTATATTTAAAGAAGTATATTGAAATGTTTAATAATATCTAAGCATTTGAAGACTGCATCCAGGTCAGCAATTTTGGCATGTCATGGATGCAAATGTGCATAAATTAAATGTTCACATTAAAATAACTGCAGTTTAGGGTTCGCAGTATGACAGTATATAACATGCTGACTGTATAAATCAGTGGCGGTGGCGCAGTGGTTAGCACGTCCGCCTCACAGCAAGAAGGTCCTGGGTTCAATTCCCAGCTCGGGCGTTTCTGTG
>JAOUQZ010000024.1:17757914-17771670 GCA_028564935.1 Neosilurus hyrtlii | reverse complement strand
AAAATAAAACCTACCCCGAAAATAAGCCCTATGGTGTTTTTTGAGCCGAAAAAAAAAAAATAAGACAGTGTCTTATTCTCGGGGAAACACGGAATATATATACATATAGACACACACACACACAATTACAATGTTAGGATTTTTAAATTGCATTGACTGAAGCCCGAGTAGTCTGGTATTTTCATTTGCAGTAATAAGTTCCTAATATAAGAAGAAAATAAATCAAACATGAAGAAAGCAAAGTATGGTCATTTAATCCATTAATTGGATTCAATTGGAAAAAAATACTATATCGAGATATATATAGTTATTGTGATATAAACATAGTTATACCATGATACTGCCCACCCCTACTGCAGTTTTATGTGAGGTTCGTTGCTACTCAACTTCATGTACATACTAAGGATTCTTATACTGATTTTGATCGGAAGTGAGTTTGACAGTACAAACACAGCAAAGATGAAACTGATGAATAAGGAAAATATAGATGGAATCTGCATGCGTACATTTTACGGCCAAATTTGCACATTGCTTGATTTTTGTATGTATAAGATGAGTGTGTTCTCACAGCTGGGTTCTCTGCAGTGACTCCTATACGGCACAGAACATCTCCTTTTTCACTGATGGCCCACAGAGGCACCTGCTCAAAGCTGCTCTGGGCCAGACAGGGCAGGATGGTGACATCAATAAGAGGGATGGGCGGGACCTTTTGCCAGAGACCGGTTATAGTAATTTTACACTTCCTATAGAGAAGGATGACAGGCTCATCTGAAATAGCACTTAATTATTTTTGTCATTTTCATTTAACATCGATTTATTTTCAGTTCAAATACAACTTTTAACCATTAAAGGAGTTATCTGTAATTTCTAAAGCCCTCTGCTGTTTGTGACTAAATTGAGAAACCTAAATGAAACTACTGAGAAGCCTAACTCTTTCTCCTGACACCATTCCAATATATTGTGTGTTCCAAATTATTATGCAAATATGAGTTTGCTTTATCGGAAAAATGTTGTTGCTGATTGTTAAATTTTTTTCTATTTATTTATCTTATTTATTAGAAATTAAGAGTTCAAGATTATTATGCAAGTCATGCCAAAAATAAAGAAAATTATATTATCAAACAAACAATTATGGAATTTTATTTTTACAATAACAAGTATCACATTATCAATATTCGTAATAATTAGTATAGGTATTTTGATGATATTTAAATGGAAAAGGACACTTTATACTAAAATGTAACTGCTTTTACAAACCAAAACTGGAGTCAACAGAAGAGGTAATTATTTATTTTTTTAATATAAATTTGGAGTCATATTGCTTTCCACAGACTGTCTTTAAAGAAACCTGTTCACTGCTGACACAAAAATCCTTCAAGATTCCCCGAAAAAGTTTTCTATGGGGATCCAATCTTGGAAGGACCTGATGGGTGGGACAGAGGTTGGGTGCTCCATGGAAGTGCAACGCCAACACATCTAAGAAGGCAGCAAGGAGGTGGAGAAGTGATGATCTGGGCTGCCATCATTGCAGATGAAATAGTTGGGTCTTTTAAAGTGGAAGAAGGTGTAAAAATTAACTCAAAAAAACTTGGTACAAGTCAAAACCTGCTAGTTTCTGAAAGAACTTTTCATGCAGGATAATGCACCAAGTCATGCTTCAAAGTACACAAAAGAGTGCTTGGCCAAGAAAAACTTCAAAGACAACCGGCTGATGACTTGGTGTTCTGCTTCGCCAGATCTAAACCCAGTAGAGAACTTTTGGGCAATTTTAAAACAGGAGTTATAGGCCAATGGCCAACAGTAAGGACAGCCTCTGGAGAGCAATATTAAGCACAAGCAAGAAAACTGACTCCAATACTATCAAGAACCTTATATCTTCTGTTGACTCCAGGCTGGTTAAAGTCTTACAGAATACAGGTCGATATATCAATATGGGAAGTGAACTATTTATTAAAATATTTTTCAAAATATTGTATAAAATTTTTTTTATAGTAATTATTAAAGACATTTTTAATGAAATACTTGGTGATATGAAAATAAATTTATGTTTAATGTTTGTTTGAAATTTAACTTTCTTCATGTTTGGTTTGACTTACATAATAAACTAATAAATATATAATAAATAATAATAAAATCTAATAAACTATATATCTTTTTTGAAAATATGGTACAAAAAAAATCCAAAAACTGCCAAATAATATTGCAAATATGTATTTGCAATAGAAAAAAAGAAACATTGCATAATAATTTGGAACACACAGTAAAACAATTCTTTGCCAAAGGTTGGGCGGATATGGGTGAATAGTCCCTGGAGACATGGAGCATCGAGGGTACTTCACTGATATTCACTGAGCCCGAGGCGAATACCTGTTTTAGTTTATACTACAAGGGAACATAAAAGAGCTAACTAAAACATGATATTTATGTTTTTAATGTGTGATTATGGGCACTCTATTCATTATGGCATCTTTTAAAACTCAGTTTTTTTAACCTTGAAAAACACGAAGAGCATATTGCATAGCTTTCTTTGCATTTTGTTAAATTTGAAGGATGTCAGAATCAAAGACAGTGGCAACCCTTCCATTTTTGTCCGCCGTTCATTTCAAACTTGGTCCTGAATTTACATAATGTACTCATAATGTCAATTATCCCGTGATAGCAAAACAATTAGCTTGTGCCGTTTCTGTGTACTGTATACTAAATATACATATAATCATATACAGTAAGCACATGTATTAAATACACACACACAAACATATATATATATATATATATGTGTGTGTGTGTGTGTGTGTGTGTGTGTGTGTGTGTGTGTGTGTGTGTGTATACACACACACATACAACAGATCATACTTATATTGATTATACAGTGGCTTGCAAAAGTATTCAACCCCTTAGCATTTTTCCTATTTTGTTGCCTTACAGCAATTTAAAATGAAATTAACTGGAAGTAAAATAGAATAACTTTGTAGTGTCACATTTTGCAGTGATTATAGCTACAAGTCCTTTAGGGTATATCTCTATGAACACAGTACATCTAGTCACTGGGATTTTTGCCTATTCTTTACAACAAATTGCTTCAGCTTCGTCAAGAATCCTGTATTTAGCACCATTATTTTCCTTCTGACCAGTTTCATAGTTCCTGCCACAGAAAAACCTCCCCACAGCATGACACTACCACCACCATGCTTCAACGTGGGATGGTGTTCTTGGAGTGATGTGAGGTGTTAGTTTTGTTCCAGACAATAGTGTTTTCCTTGATGGCTAAAAAAATTTAGTCTCACCTAATTAGAGGTGGCCAAAAAGTCTTTCCACATCAAAGGACCTTCTTCCATATGTATGGGGAGCCCAGAACTTAACCCAGAAACTTCTTTCTGAAATGCACATTAGGCTAATTGGAAATTCCAGACTGCCCCTAGAAGTGAGTGTGAATGGTCGTGTGTTTACCCCACGATGGCCTGGCAAGCTGTTCAGGGTATACCCCGTCTTAGCCCACAGTAGGCTGAGATAGGCTCCAGCCTCCCTGCAGGATTAAGTGGCTCAGCAAATAATGGATAAATTGCTTTCATTTATGACAGTTGGTCCAATATATTTGTTAAGCACTGTATTTATCATGTGACACTTAGATCATGTGACACAACAGGACCTTATTTAACTAATTATGTGACTTCTGAACATGACTGGTAGCACCAAATTTATGGGCCTCATAAAGTCAGTGAATACATATGCACATGCATCACTTTTCATTTTTTTAATTTTTAAAAGTTTTTCAAGATATGTTTACCAATTTGAACTATGTTGTGTAGATTCATTACATAAAATCAATTAATCAATCAATCAATCAAGATAACAGGTTGTATGGTAACAAAATAGGAAAAATTACAAGTTGAAAAAAAAAAAAAACCTTGAATACTTTTTCAAGCCACTGTATATATACACAACATACATGTTGTGAATGCCTTTTAAGACAAAGAAGCAGAAATTAATCTTTTCCTGCTGGAGTCATAGGCAATTCTGTGCTCACAAAAATACAGAAAATTCAGACAGTATTCAGTTTCCTAGCAGGGCAACATTTTGGTAAGGCATGTTTAAGATGACGCTGTTATTATAGGTCTCAAAACCCCTTTGAACTTTCCTCCTGAACCTTTAACTATATAATTATACACAATATATGAAACAGATATAATACAAAAAGTTTGTTAAAAGACACATCATTACCTGGCCCACCGTCTTCGTCTAACAAAGTCCTTCATAGTCTTATTACCATGAAATGTCCTGTATAAAAGTGTCACATGAAACACAGCTCTGATTAGAGTGAGGAGATAATTTACAGCTCTTTGTCAATGTATGCTCATAGGAAAAGACCTACACTGGGAAATCTGCAGCATATTGCCAGCCTTCTTTATCTGTCCCACCTGGAGTGCTGTAGTCAATAACCCAGTCTGACACCTGCAGAGAGACTCATAAACAATAAGTAGTCTAAAAATAGCCGTTCTATAGAACATCGTAACCCCTCGACCAGAACGCCTCAAGCGCACGAAGGACAAAAGCCATCCCCCATACAAACAATTTCGGACAATCAAAATTTTATTAGCCAGCCTACGCCTAAGTTTAGGTCATAGGAAATTCCTAAGCAAAATTTCAGGAAGCTATCATTGCATATAAGCCAAGCATTGGCCCGGACAAACTATATATGTTCAAGGTCACATATGCAAATTAGATAGCCCATGCACAGGTTTAGGTCATAGGGAGTGCCTATGCAAAAGTTCAGAGAGCTGGATATGCATGAAACGGCAATGGGCTGGACAAACTTATTGTTGCGCTGCCTGCCCGCCAAGCCAACGACTATAACTGGCTGAGGGGTAAAAATGAGTGTTGAAAATCCAGCTACTCTAGAAACCTTGATTTCTTCTTGGTTCTGGTTTTACAGTACTTACAAATTGCCAAGATTCTCAGATTCCGGGCGAATTCACAACAGAAAAAAAACATTCGCCTGATTATCTGGTGATAGTGATATCAAATTGGGGAGAAAATTGGGAAAAACTCAGCAAGTAAAAATACGGGATTTATTTAAGGTATTTTTTATACAATTATCCTAAAAACCAGGTAATGGTAGCAATGTTATGAAAGACCATGTACATCATACTCCCAGTACACAGCAACTTGTCCAATTTATGGTATAATCTCTCATGTTGTATAGATGAGAGTATATTGTAGTAGACAGAGAGTAAGAAAGAATAGAAATGTGGATCTTCGAACATTACATTATCTCTCTTACATCAGATGATCACTAATCACATCCAGAAACAGATACATAGCCCTATTATACGATATTAACAACATGCATTGAATGGACCAACCCATTTCCACTCTGGAGAGGGGGGTTTGGTGCTATCCTTGGTGCACTCCTTCATCCCACGGGCATCACTCCACATGTAACGATCTGTAGGTAGACCCCTGAGGAGTTGAGGAGGTAGAAGAGAGTTAATCAGCACAGAACACAGGCTTGAGGAAATCACTGCAGTGTGATGTATACCTTACTTATTAGTGTATCCTGTGACAGGGTTCCAGCGCTGGTTCTCGTAGATGTAAACATTCCTGACATCAGTCAGTGTTTGCTGATTCATTTTGTCCTCTGGTGATTGTAAATATTTTAACATATTAAAAGTGATTACCAAGACAGAAGTAGTGTAGATGGTGTTAACATGCCAACGATATGAAAACTGACACACTGACGCAAGCACAAGCAGGGGTGGATTGTAGCTTTAACTCTATCAGGCTTGGTGTAGCATAAAATTTTACCCTGAGCTTGGTTTTCACCATGGCCCCTTGTGTAGACCCAGGCGGTATGATCATAGCCGATACCCCAAACAACACCCAGACTGTTACACTCCACCGAAAGCAGGTGGCCAGGGACCTGACGCCAGAACCTGAGCCCATATACACATACATACATACATACTAATACACAAGCTGTGCCATGCCAAGCAAGTTCATAGAAGAGAGCAATCTAGAAAATAAATGAAAACAACCAATCATGCATATAAGTAGTGCAAGAAGAGGTGATGTGATGATGTGAACACGCAGCAAGCAAATTCTAAAAAGACAGAAAGGCGGTGATGGATAGAGAAATTATAGGATTGAAACAGCAGGTCTTACATCTGCTCACAGGGTAAATACTGAGCAGGAGCTTCTAAGCAGGGTGAAGGTTCATGCACCATGATATCCCCTTTGGTGGTAACAGCCCACAAGGCTTGTTTAGATGGAGGGTCCTGGAGAGCTCTGGACTCACAGCAAGACTCATTCAAAAGAGACAACTGCAAGAAAATCACAGTGTGAGACAGTGGTATCTCCACCCATCAATGTCAGTGCACTGAGCATAAAGCTTTCAGCAGAGAAGGCACAGAGAGAATAAACACCATAAATGGGAGGAAGCCAAACAGCATGCACACTTAAAAAGTCAACATTATTTCTAAATAATAACTAAATATTATAATTTCTATAACTAAATAATATATGTTAATTAAATGAGAAGTACAGGTACAAACATGTTAGAAATTAAAATTTTCACCCCAAATTGTATCAGATGCACACTATTTTAATCAGAGCAACTACATCTTGACCTTTTGAATCTGAGCACTGATACCAAATTTTTTAATCTGATCATCGTCAGTCCATTAGATTCTATGTTCTGAATGCAGCATATCGCTGCTATAGCTCATACCATACTCTCTTTACTTTTTATTTTATGTGTCAAATTTTCTGTGATTGAAATGTTTTTGCCCCTTAAAATCTGTGATTCAACTGTTTTTGACCATCAAAAACAGATGAATCACAGAACATTTGACACATGAAATAAAAGGTAAAGGGAGTATGGTAGGAGCTATAGCAGTAATAGAAATGTTGCAGTAATAGATTACTGGATAGTTCCAGCACTGGCAGTGACGCAAATTCGTTGTTTTGTCCTATTGGAAGGACTGTGTGCAACAGACACTGCTCTAAATGCATTATTGGCCAGTGCTGTTATAATTTACTTATCTCTGGGTGAGTATTTATAATTGTGGTTAAATTACCCAGCTCTCCATGTCCTGCTGGGATTCTGTAGATAGTAAAATAGGCCATCTTTGCCTTGTCCTCTCAGCTGTATAGATAGCCAGGGCATACCTGGACTCCAAGTGTACTGGAACGAGAGCTGTGACTTCCTTTATTGCAGCATACAGATACTAAGCCAGAAAAAAAAGTAAAAAAAATAAAAATAAAAAAAGTTAATTTTTTTTTATCAAAAGATGCTTTATAATACATAACCCTTTTATTGATTCATTCATTCATTCATTTATTTACCAAACCACTTTAACACTTTTACTGTGATTGTATTTCACTAATGATGTGAGGCTACATGCTTACATAAGCTACAGTAATGGAAATAGAGCTAATGCTTCCAGATTAGCTCATTAACCATCCTTTTTATTTTTCATCCAAATTAGTGCCGACAAGAACATTTTCAAAAGTTTGCATAATTAGGCGTAAAGAAATACTTCAGTGTTATTCACTGTTATTAGTGAGCTATTAGTGAATTAGTTGGTAAATGTTTGTGAAAAGGTATTTTTAAAAAAAGGAACTTTTAGGAGATTTTTTAGTCAAACAGTGTTCTTCTAGAGTAGACATGTAAAAAACACAGTGTCTAAGTTTACATGCGTCAACATCAGTTTGTGGTCTGTAGTCACATTTACACTTTTAAACATTCATCATCAGGAATAAACTCTTAGAACTTTTCTAAAAGGACCGACACTGAGAAGAAACAGTTTGTGGGTCTGGGGCTGAAAACTCTAGAGCTGCTGCAACTTTCCACAAATAATGTTATGGAGAAAAGAAGGATTTTTTTTAATATTCCTTGCTCATAATAACTGTGTTTAGTATCATGTATACTACACTCTTTCATGATGGATCTTTTAGTACGATCTTTATAATAAATGCATAATCTCAGGAGAAATAATACAAATTGGATACTGGTTAAATACTCCACAAGATGGTACACAAAGGGAACTATTCAGTGATAACTTTTAAGCCTGTTGCAGTATGTTTTGGTATATACACTGAAGTCATTAAAAACTTTTAAATAATTAATTCAAATTTTCAACATTATTTTTATTCTAGTACCCAAAACTGGATTTTTGTAATCTGGATAATTTCTTTAGCATGTTGTCTTCAAAAAAACACAAATAAAAGTGTCCAAGAATAAAATAGACACCTCAAAAACAACAAAACAAAATGGCACCTGCTAAAATGAAAGGGTCAACAGTCATTATCAGGTGTAGCCTCCGTTTATGTGAGGTACCGCCGTAGGACTTAGGTCATGTCTGTTCTGTTTGATCTGCTCTCTCCTCTCCCATGTGTGTGTGGGTTTCTGTTCCGTCTTTGAGGATAGTGCTTCTCGGACCAGCGCCATGATCCAGCCGTTATTCCATAGTGTTCATGTTCCACGATTTCCGTGTTCCTAATAAAGGATCCCTGTCATCACCTGATCACCTGATCTGTTCTGCATTTGGGTCTATCAGTTTTTGGTACCGGCGTAACATTATGATCTGGCCCGACATGGACCCAGCGGACAGAGATTCGATCAGCCAAGTGCTTGTGTCACAGGAGCTTCAGATCAAAGCCGTTAGCCACGGCTGTGCAGGAGCTGTCCTGTTTCAACAGGACGTGTGCGCGCAAGTGAGTCTGCTGAGCAGCTGCGCCAGATAACCACGAGTCTGGAGCGGCTGCTTTTACCTCCGCCGACCACGCCAGCGTCCCCCCCGCCAGCCGCCACCGTGCCTCCAGGAACCCCCCTGCCTTGTCCCGTTTGCCTCGCCCCGCCCGAGAAGTTTTCTGGAGAATCTGGAAGGTGCCGCTCCTTCCTAGTTCAGTGTGAGCTGCACTTCCAGAATGATCCAGCCGCCTTCGCCACCGAACAGGCCCAGGTGGCGTTCATGATCTCTCATCTGTCCGGAAGAGCGGCGGCATGGGCTTCAGTGGAATCAAGGACCACCTCGCCCCTCATGAAACTCCAGCCGAGTTCGAGGATCTAATTGACCTGGCGATTCGAATTGATAATCGCCTTCAGGAGAGGGAGTCGGATCGGCACCGAGCCACTAGGGGGACCTTCGCGCACCGAGAGTCTCGCCCTGGGTCACCGGTGTCTTCGCCGCCTAGCTTGGAGCTAGCGCCCCCTCCCGTCCTGGATGAGCCCATGCAGTTGGGACGGGCCAAGTTAAGCCCGGAGGAGCGCCAACGCCGCCAGAGGATGGGCGCATGCTATTACTGTGGACAGGCCGGCCATCGAGCAGATTCTTGTCCGGCCAAGAGATCCGGTTCACTGGGCTTAAGAAGCACCTGGGTAAGCAGGGACACATGCACATATTTTTCCCCTCATACATTGACTGCTGTATCTCTGCTGATTAAGGGCAAGGCTTTTTCCATCCAGGCATTCATCGATTCGGGGAATGATGTAAACCTGATGGACTACTCTCTAGCCAGGAGGTTGGGCATCAAGGAGAGGCCACTCACCCAACCAGTCATCGCCCGTGCACTAAATAACCAGCTGCTAAGCTAGGTCACCCAGAGGACAGAGAACCTCCTCATCTCTATTGGCGGGGATCACACCGAGTCCATCTTGTTCCACCTCTTAGATTGCCCTCATCACCCCCTCGTACTAGGGTTCCCTTGGCTGAGGGCTCACAACCCTCACATTATATGGGAGACGGGGGTAATTAGGAGCTGGGACCCCGCCTGTAGTTCGTCTTGTCTTGCCGCACCCCCTTCTGTTCACGAATCCCTGGAGGGTAAGGCAAGCCCTGTATCAGAGTCGGGCTCCCTGAATGCCAAGCCTGACGCCCTGTCCTGCCGATACAAGTCGAGCTCTCCTTCCAATCATGTGGGGGTAGCATCAAAGGAGTGCTCACCATGTAAGTTCACAGTGAGTAAGAAAAGACGCAAGAAGAAGAGGGTGGTAAGAGATAGCAGCTCTGAATCTGTTGAGGAATCAGATTAGGAATCACAGTCCAAGATAAACACTGGGAAGAAGAAGAGGATGAGACGAAGAAAAGAAAAGCCATAGAAAGATTCCCCTCGTCCACGCTCACCGAGTTCATCAGAATCTGAGTCTGAGTTTGAATCGGAGTTCGAGGATAAGAGGGCCGTTCAGGACGTCCTGAATCATCCCCGCAGAAAAGGGACTTTCAGTTCCAGGAAGAGGCTTAAAGAGGTCCCTGGGGCCAGTATCGACAATGAAGGACATACTAGCAAGCGGAAACCTCCCCCTGAGAGCCGTCTGGACATGGCTTGTCGTCAATGGGCTCTGTCATGTTGTGATGGTCAAACAGGTTTCTGATGGTGGGTTGTGTACAGCCAATACGCCTCGATAACTCACTGTAGCTCAACCTGGCCACCATCATACCCATTGCCCGGAGATGCTGTTCACGTGATAGACCGGGCATTATGACGTCCACTAGACTAAAAACAGCGAACATTTTTGAGCCTCTATATAGGCTTTCCAAACCACTCCTCAAATTGTGCAGATACACATTGTGTTTTGCTCAAACTTCATTTGGTCCACTTTTGCAAAGTGACCGACACATGCAATGAAGCGTGACAAAATTACAACTCATCATTTTCTCAAGTGCCCGAGTACTTCCATCAATAAACCCACAGGGTATACTCCCAACACCCCTACAAGTACAGATATGAAAAATTTCTCTCTCAAGGTTTTTAATGACTGTTAGTATACTACAGAAACTGGGGATGATGCTTAAATCAATGAAAAAGGTTAAAATAAAAATCTTGTTTTATTAAATTTTTGTTCTGAGAGCCAGACGGTATACTGCTCACCTTCCTTTCCCGGTTGTGCGTATAGTAGATATAGACTACGTCGTCGTGGGGGGCTTCACCACCCCTGACCTGCTCCAGGGTCACACACACCTCCGCCCATTGATGGGGCTGCCAGTCCCTCCACCAGCACATTACGATTTTTTTCACAGTGACAGACTGGCACATACAAGAATGCAAGGGAATATATTAGAGTATATAAGTCCATCCAGCTATTATTAAAAAAAATAAAAAATAAAAAAAAATAAAAAATTCACAATAGCTATGTTTAAAAATCAGGTATGTTTCTTGTGTCTACCCTCTCCACTGTGTTGTCTTTCTCTTGCTGTGTTCTGTCTGCTGGCAGGACCTGGGCACCTGCGATGGTAAGGGCAGGATTAATAGAGGGACACAGAGTCCCTGCATCTGACAGAGAGGACACAGGCAGAAAAAAAAGATTCATGTCTTATGAAAAATGAATTTGCAAGAAAATTGCAACTGCAATCAAAACACTGTTTTTACTCTCTGGTTCATTCAATACATATCTTTTATTAATGGGTGAGCTGGAGATTAATTTTAATGTATTTTAATGTATTTTTTAATGGCACAAATGTTACACATCTAAAACACTTAAAATGTATGAACTACAGTTTTAAATTAATAAACTCAACTAGAGGCATGTTTAATAAGCATGTATATAAAACTAACATACAGTACTTATTATGATATGCAAATGTGATACCAATTATGTACCTGGAATTTCCAACCAGCTGGTATTGGTGTTGGGATCTATCTCACATTGTCCTGCAGTGATCCACGCCCATGGCGGCCGCTCGTCCTGCTTCATGGTTTCTCCAAGCTCCATGGGATACACAGCCACAGACTTTTCTGCCACGCTGGTTGAGGGAACTTTCATCTCTGCCAAATCTACATTACTCCATGGCACCTCGTTGTCTTTTGGTTGGCTGCAGTGGAGCCGAGATTTCTGGCAAGGCACCCCACCCTCTTCTGCTTTCTTCGGATTCTCTTGAGGCAAAGAAGCACTGTGTTCAGCCACCAGGGGTGATACACGTCTGTCACTGGTTGCTTTCGGAATGTTATCAGTGTCCAAGTCATCACAGCTTAACACAGAACCCTGGGTAGGTGCAGCCGTTTGAGCGCTGATGAGGCAGACATCACTGTGGTATAAGATAGACAGAGAAAGGGCTGAAATCAAAGCTATATAGTACCAAGAATAACACACTGGGTATGTATGCATCAGAACTGAAATCCTCCGGGAATACCACAGAAAGCTTGCACTTCATGTGAAGTGGTGTTCATTCATTTATCGTCACTAAATGCTTTATCCTGGTAATGGTTACTGTTTAAAATGAGTAATTTGTTTATATACTGCAGAGAATCTGTGGAAAAGAATTACATAATAAATTGTATATGTTCATATAATCTATGTTCTACTCCATATGACCATGCTATTATGGTTGTCATGAGTTAACTAAGGTCTTGATGCAGAGGGTAGTGTGACTTGATAAGATTTATAGTTAACAATAAAAAGTAGAAAATGTGTGTCAATGACAGATAGGCTAGATTTATGATTCAACATTAGGTCAACTCTCAATGGCCTTGATTAATGGGAGAGTGCCATAATTTTCTTTTTATTTGTGGTTTGCATGCATTGTATCTGAATGGTGCCATCTGCTGGTGAAAAACTTCACTGAGGAAAGAAGGCAAAATTTATTTTTTTCATTTACCTGGGCTTGCTGGTGTTATGACTTTTGTCCACATGGGAACACACAAGGACCCAGGCTCTTCCTATAACCTCAGTGGGAGTCACACCATGGCGGAAATAAAGACTCCTGTCCTCGCTACCAACCCCCCACACCTGCAATGAGTTGTAGAACTATTACCAATTTCCACTTAAGTCACAAAAGATTATAACAGACAACAAATTGTAATATTATAATGCATTATTACATCATGACATGATGTCCTTTTTAGAGTTGTGAGTGATGCATCACTGTCTCAACCTGCCATGAATCTGTTTCTGTATCAGCCAATTATCAAATTCTTCATGAGTTAAATCACAAATTATGTTAAAACAGAAGCTGTGATCAATCTAGAATGAGTCTGGAGTGTTGGCCTAAACTCATGAGCAAAGTATCTCAGGGTAGGAGCAGAGATGTGCAGTGCCTCAAATTTTATAGAATTTTATAGTTATTAAACACTGCACAGAAGACAATAAAAAGCTAAAGCAGAGATTCGGTTGAGGACATATTGTTTTGACAGTATGAATTGACAATATTGTTTTGATAATGGAAAGACTTAACAAAAACAGGTTAAAATCCACAGCTGAAAAAAAACAATGAAGTCATACATGTGAGTCTCAACATATATTCAAATGCATAATTATATCAAATAGTGAAATGTATAATTATATTAAAAGTGAAATTAAGGCATGCTTTCCAACTCGTTACACATGAACACGTATATTTTCATTATTAGGTGGTTTCTACTTACATTTTTTGTAGTTGCAATCTGCTATAATACATTTAATAGTTTGCATTAGCCAATTTGAAAAGACTGCTGTAGCATTCTAGTAAGTGCGCGAAATTGCAAGGATAGGACAAAGGACGTACATCAACAAATATATATATATATATATTCATTCATCTTCTTCTGGGGTTGGGTTGCGGGGGCAGCAGCCTAAGCAATGAGGTCCAGATGTCCCTCTCCCCAGCCACTTCCTCCAGCTTCCTCCGCCAAGGCGTTCCCAGGCCAGCCGAGAGACATAGTCCCTGCAGCGTGTTCCCCCCAAGATCTCTTCCCGGCTGGACATGCCCGAAACACCACACCAGGGAGGCGTTCAGGAGGCATTCTAATCAGATGCCCGAGCCATCTCAACTGGCTCCTCTCAACG
>JAOUQZ010000024.1:17747113-17757814 GCA_028564935.1 Neosilurus hyrtlii | reverse complement strand
GATGACAGAACTTCTCACCCTATCTCTAAGGGAGAGACCTGCCACCCTGTGAAGGAAGCTCATTTCAGCCGCTTGTAATCGTGATCTCGTTCTTTCGGTCACTACCCAAAGCTCGTGACCATAGGTGAGGGTAGGAACGTAAATTGACTGGTAAGTTGAGAGCTTTGCCTTCTGGCTCAGCTCCCTTTACAGCAGAGGCTGCACCCATCCGCCTGTCAATCTCCTGCTCCATCCTTCCCTCACACAGGAACAAGACCCCAAGATGCTTAAACTCCTCCACTTGGAGCAATTCCAGACCCGGAGGGTGCATTCCACCCTTTTCTGACTGAGAACCATGGCCTCAGACTCGGAGATGGTGATTCTCATCCCAGTTGCGTCACACTCAGCTGCGAATCGCTCTGAAGGTCCCGGCTTGATGAAGCCAAAAGGACAACGTCATCCGCAAAGAGCAGAGACGAGATCCTATGGGCACCATACCAGAACCCCTCAACACCTTGACTGTGCCTACAAATTCTATCCATAAAAATTATGAATAGAACCGGTGACAAAGGGCAGCCTTGGCAGAGTCCAACCCCCACTGGAAACGAATTCGACGTGTTGTTACCAATGCGGACCAAGCTCTGGCTCCAGCAATACAGAGACCGAACGGCCCGTAGCAACGGGTCCGATATTCCATATTCCTGGAGCACACTCCACAAGATAGCCCGAGGGACACGGTCAAAAGCCTTCTCCAAGTCCACAAAGCACATGTGGACTGGTTGGGCATACTCCCATGCTCCCTCCATGATCCTATAGAGTTTGTAGAGCTGGTCAAGAGTGCTGAGGCCGGGATGAAAACCACATTGTCCCTCCTGAATCCGTGGTTCAACTATCGGCCGGATCCTCCTCTCCAGAACTCCTGAATAGACTTTACCAGGTAAGCTGAGGAGTGTGATTCCACAATAGTTGCAACACACCCTCTGGTTCCCTTTCTTAAAAATGGGAACTACCACCCCGGTTTGCCAATCCAGATGTTGTAGAGATGTGTCAACCAAGACAGTCCTACCACATCCAGATCCTTGAGGTTTTCAGGGCGGATCTCATCCACCCCCCGGAGCCCGGCCACCGAGGAGCTTTTTAACTACCTCATTGACCTCAGCCCTAGTGATAGGCAGACCCCTCTCTGAACCCCCAGGCTCTTCCTCTTCCACAGAGGGCGGGTTGGTGGGATTGAGGAGGTCCTATAAGTATTCCTTCCACCTCCTGACAACATCCCCAGTTGAGGTGAGCAGCTCCCCACTTCCACTGTAAAGAGTGTTTGTGGAGTACTGCTTCCCCTCCTGAGGCGCCGGATGGTGGTCCAGAACCTTTTCGAGGCCAACCGATAATCTTTTTCCAGGCCCTCATGGAACTCCTCCCACACCTGAGATTTTGAATCGGCGACAGCCCAGGCTGCAGCACACCCCCTAAGGACTCCAAAAAGGGTGGGTATTCTGAACTGTTATTTGGTGCATAAGCACAAACAACAGTCAGGACCCGGTCCCCCAATGTGAATGCGGAGGGAGGCTACCCTTTCGTCCACTGGAGAGAACCCCAACATGTGGGCACTGAGGTGGTGGGGCAACAAGGATGCCCACACCGACTCGCCGCAGCTCCCCATGAGCAACTCCAGAATAAAATAAGGTCCAGCCCCTCTCAAGAAGGGTGGTTCCAGAGCCCACGCTGTGTTGAGGTGAGCCCAACTATATCTAGTTGGTATCTCTCAACCTCATGCACCAGCTCAGGCTCCTTCCCCACCAGAGAGGTGACATTCCATGTCCCAAGAGCCAGAGTCAGTAGCCGAGGATCGGTCCGGCAGAACCCACGTCTTCGGCTGCTACCCGGCTCACATTGCACCCGACCCCTATTGCCCCTCCCACAGGTGGTGGGTCCATGGAAAGGCGGACTCATGTCTCCTCTTCGGGCTGGGCCGGGCCGAGCTCCATGGGCAGAAGCCCGACCACCAGGCCTTTGAGCCCCTCCCCCAGGCCATTGGATCATTGGGACATGCAAACCCCTCCACAACGATAAGGTGGCAATTCAAGAAGTGTATATATATGTGTGTACATATACATACACATATACATATACACACACACACACACCATACATCCATAATTACATTATAGTTGCATCCACGTAAATCAGGTTCGACTGCTTGTAGTACAATGTTACCCTATGTGCAGATTTATACACACACACACACATACACACATATATATATATACATACACATATACATATACATATACACACACACACACACCATACATCCATAATTACATTATAGCTGCATCCACGTAAATCAGGTTCGACTGCTTGTAGTACAATGTTAACCTATGTGCAGATTTATTACTTGTTTTTTTTTCTTCACCTCCAATGAATGTCCTCATATCTAGGACTTCTACCCGCCAACTTAGTTCTCATACATGACATATTGTCCAGTTAACCAAAATTAGGGCATAAACGATATGAACTCTGGATGTGAGCACTGACCATAGCCAAAGCTGCTGGGAATAAAATGTGAACTATGAGCATGTGGTGTGGGAGCCAAACCCAAATTAGATATGTTCCCATATGGCTATCCAGGCTTAAGTGTATAGGAGGAGTATATATTTGGCTAGGATAAGCTTTGGGCAGCCAGCAGAGCAGGCCACCATGGGGTTTGGGTTACAGACAGAGAGAGACAGGGATAGATGAAGAAGAACAAGGAGGGTTTTTACACCGCTATCGAGAACTACACTGAGAATCAGCAGTTCTAGTTCTTTTACCAAAAAAAAAAAAGAAAAAAAAAAAAGAATAAAAATATGATAAATATATGACACTTGAAAAGTGATGAAAAGTGAATCTGGCAGGAGGAGCAGAGGTGTCTGAGCTAGAAAACGATACTGTATGCCCTGTCTGTAACTCTATGTTCATGTTGGTCAGGGGATCTAATGGCACGTAGTTTAGCATTCAAGAAGGCTGGAGTAATTAGACCTGCATCAATATGGTATAAAGTCTTAAAGGGGCAGTGTCATCGCTGTTTGAAGAAAATAGCCCAAATAACATCAGTGGGGTTATTAAAGAAGACAATTATTTATACAGATGGATCATTGGTTTACAAAAAACACCCTCTCTCATTTAAAAGTTCAAACTGCTTAATCCTATTATTAGGGTCACGGGAAGGCTGGAGCCTATCACAGCCATCACTGGGTGAAAGCAAGGTACACCCTGAACAACTAACCTGACCATCACAGGACCAACACACACAATCCATTAGACTCACACCTAGGGGCAATCTGAAACAGCCAATTAGCCTAATGTGCATGTCTTAGGACTGTAGAAGGAACTCGGAGTACCCGGAGGGAACCAATGCAAGCACGAGGCGAACATGTAAAATCGGGATTTGGAACCCAGGACCTTCTTGCTGTGAGGTGGATGTGGTAACTATTATAGACAGTATACTGTATACAATATAACTATTACAGTAGACATGAATTAGCTTCATACAACCAATTTGCTAGGAATTTGCAATAGGATTTCAATCATTGAAAAAGGTTCAGCCCAACAAGATTTCAAAAAGTTCTTGTTGCTATTCATTCCATATCAGGGTCGAAAACTTTAAACTTAATTTACCAAACATAGATTAGTATGTGCACATTCATTACATATTTATACAACTTACTGCTACCCAACTAAAAATTGTGACACAGCTCCTTTAAAGCAGTCAATAAATCAAAATATCACTACACAACTACTGTACGAGCCAAAACATAGCATGTACATTACATGTACACTGTAAAAATACATATAATCCCCTCAGTATATCATTATATTATCAGCACTAACATTGAGGATGAATTTTTATGTATATGTCACAATTAAACATGAAAGTGTTACATCATCATGGGAAGACCTATAGTTTGCTTGAAATAAACAACTTAAATTACTTAAAAAAAATGAATAAACAAACTTTTCTAGCCAGAGTGTTGTATTCTACGTGCAGCATAACCTTAAAAAGGTCTCACCAGACAGTTTATTGGCTCATCAAACTATACTGAGTTGTGGAAAATTCTCCAGCATATAAACCTGTACTCTTATAGTATACCAGTCATATAAGCTGCTGTTTTTATCTTGAGTGCATCCTTGTGTGCGCACTGATGTACAGCAATAGCAATGCAACAGCTGAGCTCTAACATCCTCTCTCCTGCTCTATTTCTAGAGCTGTGCTGTGTCTTACCTGGTCACTGGGCCCCACACTGATCATCATCATCATCTCCCCACCAACACTGATCCAGCCAAGGCCAGTGGCATTGTGGGAGTTTACACCTCTTCTGAACCACACCTGTGATACACATGTGCCAGGTGTACATTTTGTTTTAACATGAAACACACAGTAGGGTTCAAAAATCTTGATTATATATATTCCACTTAAGTAATATGATGATATGTAATATGCTGACTCCTTTTTTCCATGTAATTTTACTGCATCAATATTAATGTCAGCTCAAGGTTTCATGTGAATACATGCACTGAAAATAAAGCACATAGCCAATAAAGTTTTTCAAAGCTACTGAAAAAAAATTTGTAAAGCTACTTAAAAATAGCTTTTCTCATAATTAAAACAATGGAACTTATTAAATTAAACACAAATTTTTCTGTCATTAATTCAAGATGTCGGTAAAAATATGAAGCCAACTCTGGATGGAAATGAATGCTGTGATGTTAAGTTTGTCTAAACATTGCCATGGCGATTATCCACTTTAATTAGGCTAAAGGCAGGCCAAAAAAATATCAGTGTTGAACTTCCTTTGGCCCGGCAATGTACAGGTATAACAAAGAAAAAATATGTATTTTTACTATTGATTTGGTGAAGACGTCTGAGAGGAGTTGTCTATTTAGCATTTTTGGAAGTTTTCAGTATGCAGAGAAATGCAGTTTCTGTGGAACAAACTACATTTTTTATGTCATTAACTTAAAGAGAAAGTGTGTAAATTATTGTTTGTAGCTGTTACAAACAGTTTCATGCCTCTTTCATCATTCCACGGTTGTTAATATTACCATTTGAAAAGAATTCCCAATCACCTCGTCTCAACTTACCAGTAAACAAGTTTAATACTAATACTACTACTAATACTAATACTAATTATTATGGCTAATACTATTAGTTATTGCTGTACTATAAAACAATCATGTCCTGATATAATTAATTTCAGTTTAACATTCAGTGTGGGATAAAAGATTTCCTTGGTATGTAGCTGTGTGAACAGGTGTAATAATATCAGGCAGAGTGGTTTATCACAAAACAGTTTCCTGTACATGTAGCCTACAAATACCTCGTCACAGATGCCCAGTTTATATTTTTATGTTTATTTCTAAATTGTGTAGGTGTTGCTGTTTCATTAGTTTGTGTGAATTTGGGAATTCGTTTTTAAAATTATGAACATAAATTGAAAATCTGGACCCTCATCTGTATTGTCGGAGTATGAATGTGATAACACACCTTTTGTGGTTTAATATAATTGCTGAAAATAGGTCAAGTAAATGTACTGTATTGTACTATACATTTTATATACCTATATAACCTACATACAACATATTTATAGTGTAAAACTAAAAATTATACGGTTTCCTGCTACGTATAGCTGAGCTGCAAGTTTAATAACAACTCCTACTTTCTTGTCCTTGGTGATTGCCCAGACCACACTGACTCCCACTGCGACATGAACAACTTTGGTGTTACTTGGAGGATCCACCACCACCCATGATGCTCCTGGACAGAGCAAAATCAAGAAATTGCATCGATATGTGAAATCAGTGATGCAGCAATAACCTGTGTCTCAGTCTGTGTCTTCAATTTGAGCTACACTGTGAAGTGAACCACCACACATAGCATAAAATACTGACCTTCTGGGCAGTGCTTGTGGATGCCCATCCTGACGAGAAGCTGTCCATCCCACAGTATGGCCCACAGCAGGTCTCCAGGACCCGCGCTTATCTGAGCCACCTCTGTGGAATCCGGGACAGGAACATTTTCCCAAACTGTCCCCTCCGGATTCTGCTGATGAATGCCTGAACGGAACCACACCTGAGCATGGGCACAGGAAGATACACAAAAATGCACATTCTTTACATTCTCGTTCATATTACTTTAAAAGGGCTTCTATAATACTGAAGACCTCTAGTAGTGTGCCAAACATGCCATATTTAAATATTCACATATTACTTATCCACTTTAAGGAATGTTCGTAAAAAACAACAATCCAAAAATGGACATTCTACCTTTCCTTGTTGAGACACGGCCCACAGGGAGACAGGTTTCTCTGGTCTAACACCCATTTCCCAGCCTCCACAGCTAATGTCAGTGAACGGTTCCGGAGGAGGCTGATCCTTGTCTAAAGGCACCTAGCACACACACACGCATACACACACGCACACACACACATCTTACAAATGTAAACATCTAAAAAATGTAAACGTTGTGATTCACCTCTGATGCTGTGAAATTATACCTGGTACCACCACAAGTCACATAATTAATGGTGTCTAGCTGTTTGCAACTAAAAGTCTCATATGATCTCAATATAAATACACCTGCCTCTAGAAGGCTGAGATACTGAAGCCGTATCATGATGTTGACAAATCCAGGACAAAGTTCTAAAAATGTATTAGCCAGGGATCAGTAATAAAACATATCCCAAACTTTGTCACACTATAGCACATGATTTACCCAATTATTACCAATTGAAAATAATATATGCACAGCACGACTGCAACTCTTATGCAATTTTGAGTCACTAAAGGAGGAATTAAGCAGGGCAAGAATCACCCAAAGAGGTCAGGAGTCGGAGCTGAAGACATCTTGCATCAAAGATGTTCATAAAACCAAGTTCATAACCAAGCCTCTTTACAATACTGGGCTTAATGAAGAGAAGTAAGACGTATGAAATACCATATTTTTGGGGCCTTTGCCAAAAGACATTCTGAGGCTTAGACCAAAATGGAACTTTGCACCATAGGCTACAACCGAACACTACTTAATCTCCCTGAGAAACACCATACACACAGCAAAGCATGAGGTGGTGGCATCAGAAGCTGGAGTCAAGAGTCATCCTTGGCCTCTTCATTGGTTCTATGAATAATGTTTTACTTAACTGCACACTGACTTTTGTCATTAATAAGGCTGTAATCTATGTAAGTCGTGTAAACTGAAGATCTCAGTGCAACAGAATTATGTTTATAGTAACTATATTCTCCTATACATGTTTGTAGGTCCCTCTTAAATAGCCCTTATTTACTATCCTCATACACATGATAATACCTTGGCCCATAGTCCCAGAGCTTTATATCTCCTGTACCGAAGCCACCGTCTACGCCGAACACATGAGTTCCACTTCTTTTCCTTAGTGAAAGTGGTAGGGAAGTCCACAGCATATTCCCATCCCTACAGGGACAAACAGCACTGACATTAAAATACATTTAAAAAAGTAAATTCTATGCTTCAAATTTTGGGTAGCTTTGTGAAAGTACTTAAGTATTTTGGTGCCTTTGGTGGATTTTCTCACTCAGGCATTTGCCAAACTGCTTAATCCTACTACTAGGGTTGCATCGAACACTGGGCAAAGGCAGGATACACCCTGAAGAACTCACCAGACCATCGCAAGGCCAGTACACACAACCATTCAAACTCCCACCCAGGGGCAATTTGGAACAGTCAATTACCCCCCCCCACACTTATGTGGGTTTCCTCAGGGTACTCCGGTTTCCTCCCACAGTTCAAAAACATGCTCAGTAGACTAATTGGCTGTTCCAAATTATCCCAGAGTGGGTGAAAATTAGCGTGGATGGTTGTGTGTTGTTTGTGAATGATACTGTGATCCGTATGCCAAAGGTTTAATTATTTTTAAAGCTGAAATAATTTATTGAGTCAATTCTCAATTACAATTTTTCACACTGAGTCATCTGCTCAATCACAAAATTAATAAATAAATAACAATAATTAAAAAAAAAAAAAAATAAAATAGATAATCATTTAATTTAATTTTCCAAACGGCTTTATTTGGGTCACAGGGAAGCTGGAGCCCATCCCAGCCGACTCCAAGTGACGGCGTGGGATATCCTGAACAGCTCGCCAATCCATCGCAAGGCCAACATACACATCATGTTCACCTAGGGGCAATCGAGAATATTAACAAGATTGCTCGATTATCAAGGGATTAATCAACAAAAGCTTAATTAATAAAATAATTGATAGCTGCAAAATGTATTTGTAGTTTCATGTTTTAAGGGTCACAGAACACTGGGTTGTTGTTGTTTTTTTGGAGTGCACCTATAATAGCTTATTGCTGCATCTTTTACTGTTAATTTTGTTGTTTTTTATTAAACTGTTTTTATCATCTGTCATGTTTTGATGTATTTATTTTACCACTCACCCCAGTAGATGTGGACTCTCTGCCACAGCTCTCATCATCCACATACCAGTCTCCCTCCCACTCCCAGTTCTCAGATGGCAGGTGGAAACTGTGCAGCGGCTGGGGCTTTGTGCCAAACTCGTCCGTCCACGGCCATCGATCTGTGGGCAGGAGTGTGTCTGTGTATCCATCTACTGGGTTCCACCTCTGGAAAACATTCATCAGCATTTAACACCATCTGAACACGACGCTGTTTCATGTCAAAAAGAAGCACTGGACTGTGCCGCCTCCGCTGTACTATCATATACCTGGTTTTCATAAGTTTCCTCCTGGTGACGTATGGGCACGTCACTGGGCAGCACATTGAGGTAAACTTGCTGGTCAAAGCCGATGGCCCAACAGCACAGATCCGAGGCAGTTACACGTTTCAGCTCCAGATGGTTGTCCTTGCATTGCTGCCAGCGGCCCCTAGCGGTACACAAACTGTAGACCTTCCCGTACACATCTACAGCCCACATGACGGAGACAGCTCGCCAAACTGAGGTCAGCACACACACACACACACACACACACACACACACACACACACACCATTTTCACACAGAACCTACACCAGAATCTACCCTAACCTTAACCTCAACAACCAAAACAAAAGCTTTTGCTAGGCTAGTTTTATTCTCTATCACCATAATTTCATAACCTTTTTATAAATTTTGTTTTTATAACTCGTAAACAGTAAACAATTTTATTATTTAACAATTTAACAGATAATTAGACAGTTGTTTAGTGATGTTGTCATGTATAACAGTGATATATGAGGATAGCAAACCCTTACTAATGTAAACAAAGTCAGTGGTTTGTTAAAGAGCGTCGGTTAAATAAAGTTTAACAGTGGTTTAAATATCAGAACTGCTACTGACTAAATCCCAAAACACCAAATATGAGTTGTTGTGGAAATACTTTCCTAAAGAAACTTACCTTTTATATTAGTGAACTAGTCTGCAGGGCATCAGCATCCACAGTCCGTCTTTATAACCGCGCCATCAATATACTCTCAGTCCAGAGGAATATTATAACGGTTCAATGCCCGACAACAGGAAGGGGCGGGATCTGAGTTCGGATTGGTTGGTAAACAGGAAAGCTGGAAAATACCGCCCTGTGATTGGACAGTTGTGTCGGCTCGTATGTTTTTTTCCGTTGCTGTTATAGCTTTAGGAATTTTAATTATTTATTTGTCACCGAATCAATTATTCATACTGAAAGAGTGATACGTGAGCGATAATTTACAGGTGAAATATATCACCTTTACCTGAATTATTTTCATTAGGTTGCAGAAATGAAGTCTGTTTCAGTACTGGGGGATTAGATGAGGTGTGGATTGGCATTGAGCTTTTGATGTATGGTTTCTGATCCAAAAAAAATGTGGCATAATCATAATTTGGGAAATATATGTATATAGATATAGGTTACTATTTAAACGTACAAATCCAGGTTAAGTAAGAGGAGCTGCTGTCCTTTATGCACCTGTGGTGAAGGTTGCCAGGTCTGCATTAAATAAACCCTTTTGCAGTGCATCTAAAAAATTACAGCCGGGGTGGGAAAAATTACGGGACCACGTTTTTGTTGTCACAAAAAACAAGTGAAATAAATAAATAAACAGTTTTGTATGGCAGTTTTGTATGACAATGGTATTTTATGCCATTGAATGTGGTGTAATTCCAATAGAAGCACATCTCATTTTACTTAATGAGGAGCTACTGAATAGGACAGAACTCATCCCTCACTTATTTGCCAAACCACTTACTCCTACTGGGGTTGTGGAGAGTCTGGAGACTATCCCATCTGACACTGGTAGAAGGTGAGGAAAACACCCTGACCAGCTTGCCAGACCATCTAAGGGCCAACACACACACACACACACACACACACACACACACACACACACACACACACACTCAGGGCAAGTTGGAACCGCCAATTAGCCTACAGTGTTTGGACTGTGGAAGGAAACCGGAGTACCCAAGACTGAATTGCTGTTTATCCCAGCTGACTCATCCCCACATCAAGATCTTGCAATCTCCTTGGACAGCTCCGTGATCTCTCCTTCGGTCACTGCACGAAGCCTTGGAGTAACCATGGACAACTGCCTGTCCTTCTCTTCTCATATCAATAATCTTTCTCGATCATGTCGGTTCCTTTCTTTTTAACATCTAAAGGATTCACCCATTTCTTTCCACTGAGGCCACTCAGATACTTGTTCAGTCCCTTGTTATCTCAAGACTAGACTACT
>JAOUQZ010000024.1:17726597-17741566 GCA_028564935.1 Neosilurus hyrtlii | reverse complement strand
TATTTCGGGAACACTTTAAATCCCCGAGCCCACATCTTATGCCATCACCCGGAGCTAAAAGAACCGGAGCAGCAGGCACAACCAACTCCTGACTAACACATACTCCTTCATGCGCACAAAAAACTGAAAACCAGAGACATATGCTCAATGGAATTTTGTAGGAAGTCCACTGAGGATGGATTAAGCTTCATAAAGTTCCCGCAAGAGGAGTAGATCCAAGAATAACAGCGCTCGGACGGGCTGGGAACCGACTCCGGGAAGACTCAATTCACTGATTCAGATATACATACAGTATATATAAAGGCTTCAGAGTCGATTCCGCCCCGATGGAGGAAAAGACTCACATGTTCCAGAAGCGTCATTTACATTAATAAGAAATCTTAAGGTTAGTTAATATTTCATGGACGATCAAATGACTTTAACAGATTGTAATGAGCTGTACCATGCATTTATACATGCATCTAAAATAATAATAATAATAAAAAGTTTAATATATAATATATACATTGTACTGCTCCCTTTATGTAGCTACTAATTTTTATAGATGCTTGAGTAGATTTAAATACGCTATATATTTATACACAGTATAGCTACATGGTATATTTATGTATGTTGGTATGTGTATAATTAAGTTACACAATATGGGGTTGAAATCTGATCACAGATGTTCGCCGTGCAGTGTTTCCTTATGAATCATGTTCATCAATGTCGGGTTCACTGACTGCTCCAATGGTCGTTAAATTGACTAGAAACTGGTGTGTGTGTGTGTGTGTGTGTGTGTTTTTGCATTGAGTTTCAGAATTGTCATTTGTGCAGGTCTTTAAGTTCCTTTGTGTTCATGTGATGAAGGGAAAGTTCAAGAATCCTGCAGGTCATGTGATTTTTAATACAGTCAATCTAGTCATGGGTGTGAGAACTCATGATATTTTGGATGTCACTCAGAAATCTACTCCAAAGCAAATCAGCTCAGTGTGGGTGCATTTAGCTTTTTTTTTATAGTGATAGAGTAAATATCTGGTATAAAACATAATTACATTCTGATCAGTCACGACCTTAACACCACATGACTGGTCTGAGTGTATACAGCCTTTCTACCGTAAAACACCTTTCTATCATTGCCAGGATTAACAGTTCAGTTTGTGTTACAGCAGCTCTTCTGTGAGATCAGACCAGGCATACTAGCCTTCACTCCCAATGTGAGCTTAGGTGCCAAAAGCTCATTGATACCATGAGACTCTTGCCAGTTCAATGGTTGTCTTTCCTTGGATCTCCTTTGGTAGATACTTACCACTGCATAATAGGAACACCCCACAAGACCAGCTGAAGATAAACAGACCTTGTCATTTAGCCACCACAAATTGGCGTTTGTCAAAGTAACTCGGATCCTTACACTTGCTTATTCCTTCCTGCTTACAACGTGTTAAATTCAAGGACTGACTGTTCAGTTTCTGCGTAATATATCCCTCTCCTTGGCAGGTACCACTGTAACAAGATAATGAACAATTATTGAGTGAGGTGAAGTATGATATGGAGAATTATTCCATTGAGGGGGTTGGCCTCAGCGTTAACATTCTCAGAGACTAAATAATTCTCCATGTCATCCAAAAGCTGAGTTCAATAAGAGTTTTATTATTCCTTCCAAATATTTTCATAATATTCATACAAAATTTATAAGTAGGCAGTATGTGGTGTGTTATAATTAACCTTGCCACTAGGTGGAGCTAGGTAGTTATCTGAATGTGTCCCTTTCTTCACAATACAACAGTAGTTACTATGTTCCTAGCAAGATGGCATCAGTAAACTATGAGATTAGCATTTTATATTTCCAATTCATCCTGGACATGAAAAGCAACAAAACACGACCGTGATGGTATGAACCTTTTTAAGTTTCAAGAATAAGACCTTTTTTTGCACCAAACACAATTTTACTGGCTTATTGTGATGTTCAAGAAGTCTTTAAAGTGGGCAGCCATTTTGTCTGAGACGACAGGTAAGAGGACATGGATATCATAAAATAAGATTGATACAGCCTGTGGAAAATACCTTCGACATGTCTGAAGCACTGTTGTCCTAACCTGAAAACCTTTTTCTCAATATTTATGCTGTCTTGTTTTGCAGTGCTTCCTCAATCTGCTGTGGTGTGCAACCTACACATATTACATGATATGGGAATATTGGTGTGTGCCAGTCATGCAATAAATTGTGCCAATTATCTGATGGCCATGATGCAATATCAAGAATTCTTTGGTGGCTTTTCACCAGTCAGAAACGAGAAAATCTCTTGAATGAATAATAAAGTTATTCACTTTACCCGTCAGCGAGCATAATGGTTTTAATGCTATGGCTAATCGGTATAGCTCACAATTAGGAATACTGTGGTTTTGAGAGACTTCCCACCAGGTCTTTTTGACATGTGGTCACATGACTGGATTTTGAATCAATCAACACTTCAGTTTGACAGTTGTCCTGGGTGTAAAGTGAAGCTTTATCCTTGTATCTTTGTAGCATAATAGGCCATTTAATTAGCGTGTTAGATCACACTCGTTTGATATTTATCTTTTATTTCTTTCTAATGGACTGAGAGTGAAGACTGATAAATCAAATTTATTCTTCCTGCTCTTTGTAGAAGATTCTAGCTCACTGTTTTACATTGTCTCTGTGATGGTCTGGCAGTCAAGGTGGCTTTCACTGGAAAGCTTTTATATCCACTTTTTAACATAAAAACAGTTTACTATACACTATTTTTTTGCATTAAAATGCAAAATTTTACTATGAGTTTCCCTATAAATTGGAGTTTCCTTGTGGGTGGAGGAAATAAAACATGAGCTAGGTTGAATCGGTCTTTCTCATAGGTGCTCCTTGCACACGTCACAGCTTCAGGATCTTTTAAGGTTGCGATCTAATAGAATTGTGCAAACTCAGAAGTTTTGAGAGCCTGTTTGCCAGTGACACAGCTTTTGAAAATTTCAACACTGAGCTTTTTGTGATGAAAGGTTTACTTATTAGACAACCAGAAGGTCACAAGCACAACTTGGTGAAATGGCATGTCACTGGTTCACCATAATGCTCCCATACATTTCAAAGCAGGTTTAGGTCTTCGGCTGTAGAGCTATAATTGCTTTTCCTAACTTTGTTCATATTAGGCAGCCCCAAAGCAGTGAATTGTTAGATTATTTATACAGTGTATTGCTAAACTAAACTCAATAAAATTAACTCATCAGTCATGAAGCTGTCAAAACTGTAGCATCAAATGTCCAAAGGGGGAAATTTTTAAAGCATGCTTACATAAATAAATAAATGGGCAAACAAATAATACACTAAACCTGAATGTGGTTGCACTTTTTAGTTGGATTCCTGAAATATTGTGACCATATAGCCATCTTACTCATCTTTTAGCTACTTTCACTCACTCATTTGCTAAGTCGCTTACTCCTATTAGGGTCGCCGGGAGGCCGGAGCTGACACTCCTCAGCCGACACTGGAGCTAATGGTGGAGGAAGGCTGGGTACACCCTGAACAGATTACCAGTTCATCGCAGGCCACCTCTTAAATCTGTGTGTACTGAAAAGGTAGAAGCTTGTCCCATGTCCAAAAACAATGGAACAGTAATTTTCAGCACATGCACATTTACATATAGTCCTGGTGTCCATAAAGGTGAAATTACACAATTAAACCAGAAAGAATTTCTTGAGTTCAATAGTCCATGACTAGATTTTCATACTGAGACTTTATTTGATGAGTGATACACAGACAATAAAGAAGTTATTGTCAGAGACAGTGTCTGTGTTTCCTCAGAGGCCTTTCTCCTTTTGTTTGCTGTCTCTCTTGGAATGAATAAATGAATAACCCAGTGAGTTCAATGTACCTCTAGCCCAACCTTTTATGCTTTTGCCTTTTTCTTTTTTCTGACACTGAATACTTAAACTGCATTATCTACATAGTTTCAGCTGCACAAGTAGGCACCCCTGTGGTGATTAAAAGAAATGGAGATAATTAAGTTTATAAATTATACATAATTTTATGAGAACAGGATCCAGAAACTGCTGAGAGGAAATGAAAGAAGTTGGATGAGCATGGTAACAAGTAGAACATATTTAGAATACTTTAAGAATGGAGGGTGAAAACATTTGAACTGATTGTTTGTTTTAATAGAAATACATGTAATAATATATTATTATAATCTATCAATGTCCTAAACACTGACTGTTGTTCCTGGTAACATTAAACTACCATTTATGTAATGTACTGATTTGTTCTTTATACCAGTAGAATTCTGTACCAACAGAACTTTTAGTTTTTCTTAGTCTTCATTTTGTTTCAAGGATCTGCAAACATTTTATACTCTATTGTATGACCTAACCTTCTTTTATACCAGAAAATATTAAAAGCAATTCTTTTTAGAGATTCAAATCAGACACCTGGAATTGTTGGCATTGCTTTATTTATTAAGATATGTATGGTACCTAAACTTAAATTGTAACTGTTCTACTGTTGGCCCCTTTTTTTTTGGTTGCAATTCGGCCCAGCTCAGAGAATATTGGGAGTGGGTCTAGGAAATGGAGAGTACCACAATGTGGTTATCCACCTGAGATGTCTTTAAAGTAGAGATAAATTACATTGTAGTAAAGGTTATTGAGAGGACTGTGATCTTGTTTGCAGAGTGGGGGTGCTGGAGGAGGACTTCACCTGTTTGGGGATCATGTGTGCCATTATCTTCTTCCCCCTGGGCATTCTCTTCTGTCTGGCCCTGCGGCAAAGGAGGTGTCCCAACTGTGGTGCCAGTTTTGGCTAGACGGACCAAACCACAGCCACATCTTGCAGCCCATTGATCATGGCTTGGGTTCTCATTCTCTTTTCTTTTTAAATCCATGTTTTACATATCTATGTTGTTTAAAATGCAAATGATTTAGAATCAATCAGTTGATAATAGCAATAATCAATGTATACTAGCAAGTTGCCATATAGATTCTCTATAAACTTAAGTTTTAGCAAATGGAATGAGGTGCTTAAATTTAATATTCTGACATGCTTTTGAAAACCCTTTTTTTTTTTTTTTTTTTTTAATTGTAAACCAGATATGTAATCAACTTGCTGGTGCCTTTAAAATGGGCATGATCTAAATCGGCAGAAGCCTAATTATAATCACATAATTATGTTTCAATCATGATAAAATCTTTATTATTTCTTCTTTTAATTACACTGCATTTTTGTCCTGATAAGGACTTCGTGGCTGTATTTGTATGAGAGTATGATCATGCTGCCTGGCACCTTGCTTGTGTATGGTGGGAATCATTTCCACATCTAATCAGCCTCATACACAGAACAAAAACAAATTGTTCACTTAGCATTTTAAATCACAGTCGTGATTAAATCGTGATCAGGCTTACAGAAGACCAAACCTCTTCCTCCAGTTTCCACAGCAGGCCTGATTTTAGTTCATTCATCATTACTTATATGCCAAATGCATTCATTCCCTCAAGCACAATGCACACTGTGCTCCTAGTGTTTATAATTTCACCCAATGTTTTCTTCCTGCTGTTGTATTTCAGAAAGCAAATTCTGATGAAAGCACTCCACTGATTAGTGGCAATTGGAAAACCGAAAGAAAAAAAAGTCTGCTCATATAAATCTTAATCTGTTCATATGGTCTACATCTAATGAATACATAGTGAGCTCTGGGAAAGTACCATTTTCATTTCCTCTGCAAACGAAAGACAATCAGAACAGAAAGAATGTCCTGTTCTATTTTTTCCATTGATTAAAAAGGTCCTTGCTGCCATTATTTTATCATGTAATTAAATTGTCAGGGATATTTAATTCAGACCAGTGCATGTATAATCAGTTAAATTTTTATATGAACAATACTGTAAATAAAACTTATATGCTGTTGCTGTTTCTAAGTTGTGCATTTCTTTTCCTGTAGTTCTAGAAAAGTATTTTATTTGCACATGCAGTACTTTTCATTTAATATCAAAATATAAGTTATTGATATTTTAAATTATAAATGACATTTATATAATACTACAGTACTAATACAGAAAAATATGTAAATTAAAGAAAAAGTTGGGGCAAAAAGAGCTCAGAGAAAGCGTGAACATATGGAGTAGGAGCAGTAATTTTCACTGAGGAACACCACTAAATTTAAAGGTGCTCGAGAACCGAATAATCACTAAACGGGCTCTAAAAGGGCTTAACAGCGACAAGCTAGCATGCAGTCTTTCTTGAGTCATGAATGGCTAGCTGTGTACTTGAAAAAGGCTGCTGCCACCTAGTGGAAGGATGAAAAATTAGGTTTCATGGTAATGGTCAATGCAAAGAATGTACAATCATTCTTTAAAAGCTCCGGCGGGCCACATACAGGGCCTTGCAAAAGTCCCCCCTGAATTTCTACCCATTTTGTTATCATACAGCCTGTAATTTAAATGTTATTTTAATCTGAATTTTATTCAATGGATCTGCACAAAATTGTATAAGTTGAAGTGAAATGAGAAAAATATATATACATATAAAAGAATAAAAAAAAAAAATCTGAAAATTGGCATGTGCATACGTATTCACCCCCTTTGCTATGAAGCCCCTCAAAAGTTCTGGTGCAACCAATTACCTTCAGAAGTCACATAATTAGTGAAATGAAGTCCACCTGTCCACCTAAGTATCACAAGATCTATCAGTATAAACACACCTTTTCTGAAAGGCCCCAGAGGCTGCAACACCATCATATCATGAAGACCAAGGGGCTCTCCAAACAAGTCAGGGACAAAGTTGTTGAGCGGTACAAGTCAGGGTTCGGTTATAAAAAAATATCCAGATCTTTCATTATCTCCGGAGCACCATCAAATCCATCATCTTCAAATGGAAAGAACATGGTACCACATCAAACCTGCCAAGAGAGGGCTACCCATCAAAGCTCACAGACCAGGCAGGGAGGGCATTAGTCAGAGAGGCAGCACAGAGACCAAAGGTGATCCTGAAGGAGCTGCAGAGTTCCACAGCAGAGACTGGTGTATCTGTGCATGGGACCACAATAAGCCGTACACTCCATATATAGTGGGCTTATGAAAGAGTGGCCAGAAAAAAAGCCATTACTTAATGTTAAAAATAAGAAGGCACATTTTGACTTTGGGGTGACTCCCCAAATGTATTGAGGAAGAATGTAACTTTTTCACCAGCAAGGAAAATGCTATGTCATTCCATCACCCAAGAACTGGTGTGTATGGTGGCATCATCATACTGTGGGGATGTTTTTCAGCAGAAGGCACTGGGAAAATGATCAGAGGGAAAGATGGATGGTGCTAAATACAGGTATATTCTTGAGCAAAACCTGTTTTAGTCTGCCTGTGATTTGAGACTGGGACAAAGGGACTTAATCTTCCAGCAGGACAATGACCCAAATCATACTGCTAAAGCAACACTCAAGTGGGTTTTTAAATGTTACATTTTTAAAAATTTTCAAACATTTAAGTGTTGAAATGGTCTAGTCAAAGCCCAGAACTCAATCCAATTGAGAATCTGTGGTCAGACTTGAAAATTGCTGTTCACAAGCGGAATCTATCCAACATAAAGGAGCTGGAGAAATCTTGCCTTGAAAAATGGGTAAAAATCCCAGTGGCAAGCTCATAGAGACTTATCCAAAGTATGAGACGTGCAGCTGTAATTGCCACAAAGGGTGGCTCTACAAAGTACTGGCTTTAGGGGGGTGATTAGTTATGCACACTAAAGTTTTTTGTTATTTTGTTCCATTTGTTGTTTGCGTCCAAAAAACCCCAAAAACCCACATCTTCAAAATTGTAGGCATGTTCTGTACAATCCATTTTAATTTGTGAGGCAACAAAACATGAAAAAATGCCAAGGGGGTGAACACTTTTGCAAGGCACTGTATAATGAGGCAGGTGGCTGAATCTGGTCCACAGGCCTGAGTTTGATACCTGTGATTTAGAGCATTAACAGTCATAAGCAGAAACTTTCTGACAATGTGAAACTTAATTCAGATTGAAAAACAGACCACAGGGATGGTCACAACAGACGTTCCTACCAAGAGGACCATTTCATAATATGCCAATATAGAACAAGCATACCAAGAATGAAAGCCCCAGCTTCAGTGCGCAACAAGTAAATGTCCGGAAACTTAAGTGTGACAGAAACACAGATGGAAGCCATTCCTATAGCTCCCAAGCCATATTGGGGGCGGGAGGTAAAAATACAAATGCAATATGTACTGACATTTATTTTAAACGTGGCCTAGAGAACAATTAAAGGTTAGCCTGTCTTGTTCTGGATATCTTTAATTTATAATACAGCTTTGGAAATGTTACCTAAAGAATTACATTAAGCTCCAATGCTTATAAGGCTAGCCCTAACTTTTCAACCTTTTCATGCTACATTATAGCATATGGCAACCTCAGCATCTGGAGCTGCTTTTATTCAGTACATGAGGGCTAGCTCATACCACCCTGATGGCTACCGTGTTTAAACTGCAAAGGAATTCTGTTTAGAATAATAATTAATAATATAAAAATGACTGTGACCAAGCTTCACTATGACCATACTACCCCTACAACCTCTAGGAAAGCCATTTCCGCTGTAACCTTACCTACACCAGTTTTAGCAGAAACTTCCCCTTCTAAGCAGGTCTGTCAGTTTGATTTAGGCGACTTATCCAAGTCAAACATTTGATGTTTTAGGTTGTACAAAATAACACACCACATCCCACTTACCCTGAGGATATGTATTCAGCTATGTTATAATCAAACAGTTCAAAATGATAAAAGAAATAAAACATTTTTATTTTATACAGCAGTGATTCACAAGGCATTGAAAAAGAAAATTTTGTTGATAAAGTGAATAAACTACCTTAAAGCTTCAAAATTAATTTAAGTACAATTTCTCAATGTAACTGTAGGTTTTGTTTAATCCATGTGACTCGAAGTCAAGTATGGAGGCTCATGAAATGGATTTTTAGTATTTCTAGCAAAAAGATAAAGAAAAAGGTGTATTAAACAGTATCTGGGTCTATAGAAGTATAGCAATCTAAAACACACTATCCAGCATATAGAATTAAAGCATATGTTTAATCCTAGAGTACCGTGATGTTTAAGATTTTAAATAGCCTATTGAAATTTAAATAGTTCTGCGATACTATATCACCTGAAAATTCAGTGCCTTGGTCCAATTTCTACATTCATCAACTGTCACATGACAATGTAAAAATCTTAAAACATCCTAGGTTCTCGTCCCTCTTAGCACAGGGAAGGCATGATATTCATAAAACTTAAAAACAGTAATTGATGCTTCTGGTAAAAACTCGGGAAAAAATATATATATAAATAAAATAAGCATGAGCATATTTACTCTATAATGAAGCTATCTAGTGCTGCTCTTGCTCATCTTCCAGGACAAACACACCTACATAGCAGCACAAACATACAAATGGTTTATATATGCGTATGTGATTATTGGCTTTTATAATGTACATACATACGTATATGAATGTATCATTTTCCTGTGCGCTATGAGGCCACCATGGTATCTAGTCCAAATCCAACATATATTATGTAGTACTTTGCAGAAGGATGGTCTACATTCTCACAGCAGTGGCAGTGAAGGTGTTGCAGGGAAAGAGCTTCTGATGGTTAGAAGACTAGGTGTTCATGGTAATCAGATCCTAGGAGCCGATCTGTCGTTGGTGACTGTGGGTCTCAGCTTCACTGTGGCAAAAGGGTTTCCGCCCCTGAAGAAGTAACACATTGTTGAAACACATTGCTCTGTTAACAGAGCCTAAACATGTGTCTAAACATGTGAACCCAATGTTTAACAATTAGATTTTTCTTAAAGGAAAATGAAAGGAAAGGCTTCCAAACTCTCCTATTACACTGAAATTATTATTGGGTGGTTGTAGCTTATGTCCACGAAGTTGCAATCTGCTAAAACCATATTTAAATGTTGGCACTAGCCTATTTCACTCTCACCAGAGTGCAAAATCATGAGAATAGGCTGTAGATGCATCAGTTCCAATAAGGCAAGATAATGGCAAAAATACCAGTATACAGGTATTAAACTAACAAATTCTTCTGAATAAAATAAGGTGAGGCACATAATACTACATTACATTTACATACATCAGACAGGGGTCCGCTCATTTACATGAACACATGGTTTATACCTCAGCGCATTTTATGCACAACACACCCTCGTTAACAGTTGATCACCTCGGCCCACTTTTCGCAGTACAATGGGATGAAAAAGAAAAAAATTGAGAGTTGGTCAATATGGTAGTCTTAAGGATAATGTAGTATTCAAAGTTTAGTGCCTGTAGGATTAAAACTGGCTAAGTTGAAATACTTTGGGAAAATGCATTGAAGTAAATGGTGAAAAAGAAGAAACAAACAAACAAAAAAAACAAGAATGAGTGCAGGTTAAGCCAGATTCAGATAAACGTTAACCGAAATTAAGGAACGTGGCTTGAGGCAGCATAAGAACTGTGCAAAGCTATCACATGAAAGGCCCAGAGATGGCATTGAGAGCATAATCCAGTGGATTTCTATGGGGCCAGAATGAAGGGATTCCTATGGGAAAAGTAAACAAAGGTGCAAACTTTTCTGACCTGAAGGCATTTTCATGACTGAGGCAAAGCACAGATGGTGGAGACTCTTTCCATAAATGTTGCAATAACATTTTCTTACTGAAAACCTCACACTTGTCAACCACTGTATATTTTTCTTTGTTAAATAATAATGAATTTTGTAATCATATAAATAATTCTAAATATCCTTAAATGCAATTTATCAATTTATTTGTTAAACCCCACAAACACTAAAATTTTCCACTAGAACAGTATGTGCGTCAGACTGTGTTATGATTGGCAGTGGCGTCTCCTCAGCAATGTAAACACCCAAATAACAGAGGTGGAAAAGCGGGTAAGAATGATGGCGTGCTTCCGGAATGCTTTTGTTTTTACAAAAGTCATGAGTCAGACATGTCCCAGGAGTGCTTTGGATATGCTTGTGGGCCATGGTACTTATGCCAACTGCATGTTTGATTGCTGTTCTGCCACTTTGTTATATAGACTTGGCAAAACAAAGAAATTCAAATATTGCTCAACTATATTAATATTGTTCTTTTACAGACTGTGTGTTTATCGCAGGAGCTCTGCTAAAATTAAAAATGTAATTACAAAAAGATGATCAGTTCTGATGATCACATTGAGCTATTAAATAACATGATCTGAAACATTATATTGTCTTCTGTTTAAGAGAGATGAACCCAGCCACAGGATAATCTACCGTGTTTCTCCGATAATAAGACACTGTCTTATTTATTTTTTTCGGTTCAAAAAACACCACAGGGTTTATTTTCGGGGTAGGTCTTATTTATTTAACATTAACAGCAATTTCAATAAACAGGTAAGTGAGTCCTCCACAACTGCTTTCTTGTACTCAGCCGTGTATTTCTTCCTTTCTGCTCTCATGTCTGGAGTCAAAACAGACAGGATAATACCAGTAAAATGATGACTGTTATGCTCCTCCAGTCCTGCTTTAACCCCATTATGCCCCTCAGTCCTGCTTTATAATACTTTACTTTACCGTTTTGTTCCCTTAACTTCCTCTTTTTCTGTCTCTTCTCCACGGCGCTGCTGTAAATAGCTCTGGCGCGCGTGCATTCATAGAAAATGATAGGAAGGTGCGGACAAATTTTGGATTTAGCTAGGTCTTATTTTCAGGGTAGGCCTTATTTTGGACCATTCTGCTGAAGTAAGTGTAGGTCTTATTATCAGGGAAACACGGTATATTAATTATATACTCACCCTAGAAAAGGTGCCTTTGAAATTCCATTTGGCTGAGAAACCTATGAAAAACACACACACCATGTTAGCATCTTTGTGCCCAATTAAATAATCAGAAGCATAACTTTTAGTATCAAGATGTGTTGTAAACTGCTCTAAACAAACATCTCCTTGCTGCATGTATTAAGGATCAACTTTAAAATGTAAAGGACAACAATGATGACAGAAAACCACAAAAAAAAGCCTCATCTGTGATAATGATATCAGGGAGAGGCCTGTGTTCTGCTAGTCAGACTGGTCTGATAGGTAACTCTGTAAAACAGTCACATAGACTGAACCATAACAGGGAATCCAGCCCTGCCGCTTGACAGCTTTACCACAAATTTTGTAGAACAGTTGTTTATGATAGTTTACATCCAGTATAGCAGAACTAAACTACAGCTGCCCTTTTCTAATATGCTGTTGCAGTAATACGGAATGAATATTCATGATAAAAATAATAACAGTTGCAGAAATAAATTATTTTAAGTTAATATCAAGATTTTGGTTTAATAGGCGTGAACTGTACATCTATAGTCAGTAGCTGAAGCACAGTGCTATATAGTGCAATGACACAATGTCAACACAAGATGGCAGGCTAGATTGATGTCTTCACATGACTGCAGGCTTTAGAGGTAATAACTTAGAAAAACAAAGTGTGGCAAGTAAGCTGGCGAGAAGCTACATTTAATCAATATACTAAACATCAGAGTTAGCTCTTAGTACAAAGAATTATGCCTTCTGTAAAGTGAAGCTATCAGAAATAGAGAGAATTCAACTAAGGACAATCTCTGTGCTTACCTCAGTTTTCCAGGACTATTCAAAACCCAGCCCTGTCTGAGTAATTACATGCCACAGGGCTGGTGAGTCAATCCTGGGAAGGTGTTGGCCAACAGGCCTTTACACCTCCACCGTTGACTTTTTATTCAAAGCACTTAAATTACACAACATGAGTATAAACGTGGCTGAATGGGTAGCTTCGTTCAGTATCAGGTTACTCAGTGTGGAATTCCATCATCAATGCTGAGTAATGACCCGGATGTGCAGATGCTCCGTGGCTCACTAAGGAATGGGAGGGCAATGAATATTTTACTGGGTTTAGAGAGGAGTATCCCCTTTCATCGCATTGACATTCAAGCCTCCTACTGGCAAACACCACAAAATCAGGGCTGTCTTTGTGCTGGGGCAGCTGGGACAGATTTTAATAGTTGATCAAAACACAATACAAGCAAGCTAACAGCACCAGTGTTTATTTAGCTGGAGAGATAACATCTCATTCGTAAGTAGTGAACAAGTTCTTGACTTCTAACAAAGATGTATTTTATTTGATCATATAACAGGCTTTTGTCAGTGCGAAACAAGCTATTTACATATAGCCCCATTTATACTAATGCTTTGCATAAATGCAAAACATTTCATTCCTAGTTAGCCTTCCTAGAGGGAGGGTTAATGCTAATATAAATGTTTGAAATGAAGAACTGGAAAATGTTTTAAAACAGTTTGTATAATACTCTTTAAAGTAAACAATACAATTCACCTCAACATATATAAATACAGCAGAGCTTTCAAGGTGACCGAGTTAAAAAATGTTTTCCCCCCTCAGTCACTGTTGGTGATGCTACTCTTATTATCGAGCTTTAAGGGTTTACCATTGTTTGAAAGGCAATCCTCTTTAAGGTGTAGCTGATCCTATGATCTACCCAGGCACAGGCACTACAATAATATCCATGCCACACAAATACATTTTGTATTCTGTGCCAAGGCATGCACAAAGCACATGTACAATACAGGCTCATCGAAATTCAGTCACGTTGACCTAATGGCTCATGTGATTTAACTTTGCTGTGTGTTTATTCAAATTCAAAGTTTCAGATTCCTGTTCCTGGCTGACAGGAGAGAACCTGATGTGCTTGTCTGCTGTTGTACCCCTTCTGCCTCAAAATTGGGTGTAACGATTTTCTGCTCACAGTTGCAAATAGCAGTTATTTGACTTAACACAGCTGTACTGTCAACTTAAACCAGTCTGGCTATCCTTCTCTGACACTCTTATCTTTAAAAGGAATTTGGTAGGCTCCCTTTTTCAGGGTGACTTGTATTTATCAAATCTATACAACTAAACAGTTGAGGTTAAAAGGCCTTGCTCAAGGGCCCACAGTGACAGCTTGGCATACTTTCTAGGATTTTAACTACAACCATTTGACCCTTAGTCTAATGTCTTAATTACTGCATTACCACTTCCCAACATGGTATTTTCATCCACTGGACTATCACTGACTGACTGCATTTTGTACTCTGTTTAAAAGCTTGTGTGTGACAATACCAGGAGATCATCAGGTGATCTCACACCAGCAATTGTGCTACAGCCACATGAATGGTTGATGGGATAATCTGCAGGTGTACACCTGTTCTCAATATAGTGTGTGGTGGGTGTGTATTCAGATTTTCAGTCAAATCAAAACAGTTTATTCGAAATATGTAGAGAGGAAGCCACTTACAGCGTTTTCAGAGGAAGGCACATGTGTCTGAATCAGAGACTTTGTTGAGTTTCTCCTGACAGGAGTGTCACTGTAATCAGGAGGAGGCAGCAGCACTTCATTCTCGGGGTCCTGCTGCATGAGATTGGCCACACTCTTACTTCGTGTTGGAGGAATCCCAACAACACTACAATAGTAGGCCATGTGTTAGAACACACAACAAGCTACTGCACAGAGAAATCCATATAACACTTTTTTGCATGTTTAATAATGCAATGTTTATCAGGATTGAACAAATAAAATGATTTTAATACTGCAAAGTTTAATTTCATTTGCACTGTTGCTTATAACTCCATAGCCTCCCTGAGGTGAGTGTTTTCTCTGGAAAGTGCTAGCTGAGTCAACTAAGGCATGGTTTGATGTGTGCTCATGTTAAGGCAACTAATTTCCTCTCTCTTTCTGATGTACACAGTGTGCGTGTGTGTGTGTACACACACACATACATATATATATATATATATATGTGTGTGTGTGTGTGTGTGTATACATACACATTATATATATATATATATATATATATATATATATATATAATGTGTGTGTGTTTGTGTGTCCAGCAGAAAAAAGATCTTCATCTTCATCTTCTGCTTAATCCGAGGTCAGGTCGGAGCCGAGAG
>JAOUQZ010000024.1:17686162-17697555 GCA_028564935.1 Neosilurus hyrtlii | reverse complement strand
CACATCTACTGTTGTCATAGATGAGTACATAACCAGTAATTTTGATGAACACACCAAGCTCAGACGCCTTTACCTTGTGGTCTGCTATGCTTGTGACACATCTCTTTCACTGCCAAAAACCAGTGATCTCTTCTGCCTCATGAAGGGTCATAAGAAGCTGTCAATCAAAACTAATGCAGTAAATTAAACTGTATCACTTCCTGTGCACAGGTTACCCTGGGTGACTTTAATAAGGCAATGCATACAATACTGGATCAGTATAACTGATGGAAAGTGCATGAGTTACCCATATGATTCTCATATTACTCACTTTTAAACCATTTTTAAATATTTCAGCACAAACAGTGTATTTAATACTTAAGTTAATTGCTTACATATACACATCTCAGTTAAGACAGTTTTTATGATTAAACTATTATGATCAAATGTTAAATTTTATTCATAGTCAGGTGTTAGATTTTAGACAAAAATGATATTTTTGGGTGGTTCTAACTTCAAGGGGTATGTACAGGGGGTTTACCTTTGAGTTTGGTATTTTCCCACTCAGATTGACCAGGGACATATTTTAGAAGGGGTAAATAAAAATGTTAGTGCTAATACCGATCCCTAATTATAGTCTTGCATGCCATTAAATTTTTTATAATCCTCCTTTATGATGCTCCCACACTAACGGACTGCACACATTTTGAGTCTGATTTGTCTGTCCTAACAATTGGACCATTCCAGATTTTAAGCTGGCTGGAAGCAATTGCCTGGCAAAAAAATCCTTTAGTGTGAGGGGTTTATAGACATAATCTTAAGGTCACCAACTGGATTAGAACCTCCCTGATTTAGAATTATAAATTATCAAACATATTTACCAGCCACGATAGTGTAGCTGGTATTGTTTTCACTTCTGTCAGCTTGCGTATATGTCTGTCTTTTGGAAACCACACCCACCTAGAACCTCAAGAGCTGCCTCACTATAAAGGTATATTTTCAGGGTAGCAACTTAAAACCAAAGGCTGAAAAGGAGTTTATGAATGGTCGCCAATTGTTTATAATGGATAGGAAGCAGCTGGTGTGATTCCACCATTAGGGGTCAATAACTGATATTTATGACCACAAATGGTGTACTGTAAAAAGATTGATTACCTTTAAGTAATATAAAATATTGATTAGAATCCCCCAACAGCCAATAAAAATAAAATGACGTGTGGCACAGAATCTTCAAGGAAATACAATGTCTGAATGCCTAAAAATAAATTTTTTTGTAATGATCACAAGTTTCACTCTTCAGTGCACATTAAACAACATGAGCACAACATGATCAGTAGGTTGCAAATGCTAACGCTGCAAAATAAGCAAGGGTGGATCTTTTTGTACAGCCACTCCAAGCTCTATAAAATATGAACTTTTCGGAATCAGTATCTATGAAACTAAATACCAAGTCCCCAGAATAGCTGCTTTCTGATTGTTGAGTATGATCGGCAAGCGTGAGGATTCTGCAACTGAATCGTCTAGTGTGTGGATCCTTGTGCCATCAGTCATGATTGGAAAAATGTCTAGCGTGTTCCAGGCATCAGTGTTATGAAAACACCACAATAGTATTGTACGCTAGGAAAAATATATTCATAGATATCTCTCATTCTCTACTAATCATGGTTTGTAGAAAGTAGCAACACCAGCATGTCTTCCCACAGTCTTTTGCCTTTTACCACTATCCCTTGGGGGACAAACTAAATGGTTGTCCATTTGGTCCTTTCTGACCACTTCATTACACAGTCCCTCCTCTATCTTCACCAACTGTGCATAGTCAAAAGAACATCTATGCCTTACACAATACAGAAGAGTCTAAGGGCACTTTAACACGTATTAGTCCCATCTGTCCAGTCTTGAAAAAAAAACCCATTTTGGTTCATTTTGGTTTAATGGGTTTTCCACTGCATATATTTAAATGAATAAAGCAAACAAAAAACATTACTGTGTAGCATGAGGGTAAGGCAGAGGAAGAAAACCTTCATGCAAACATTACATTTATTAGGCATCGATATGGTGACGAAAATTCATTTTGTTCTCATGTCTTGTTTTATCTCATCTTTTATTTCATACTTTGCTCAGCCTCACAGAATGAGACAGGCGCTTTAGCGGGAGACTTTGTGTGTGTGTGAGAGAGTGAGTGGATGAGAATGTGTGTGGTAGCAAACCCCATGGACTTCACGTAAATTCACCTCTCAGGTAGATTCCAACTGATTGTCTATTGTCTGCATTCATATCAGCCCAGATGAACCACACTAAGGGACTCATTTACAAAACTGCCACTTTACAGTCATGAAGGTAGCTTTGGGTTTAATAACACATGCAAGAAAAAGTTTATGGTGAATGTAGACTATTTTATGGAGTTGGGCAGCTTTATGTGTCATTTGCTAACCACTACTAAAAAAAAATTCTGGCTATAAAAGAGTTCTATAATTACACTAACCAGGCAAGTGGTAAAAGGAGTTTATGACAGATTATAGAGGTAGTTGACTCAGTTTATCAAAAATAAAGCAAATAACTGAAAATTACTCATTCTATCACTCACTTGCTGAGCTGCTTAGTCCTATTGGAGTTGAGGGGAAGCTGACAGGCACACCATGAACAACTCGGCAGACCATCGCAGGGCAACATACACAATCATTTACATTAACACCAACAGTCAGTTTGAAACAGCCAGTTATCCTAATGTGTCTTTGGACTGTGGGAAGAAACCAGAGTACCCAGAGAACATGCAGACTCCACACAAAAATGTCTAAGCCTGGAAATTGCACCCAGGTCCTTCCTGTTGTGAGTTGGAAGGGCTAACCACTAAGTCACTGTGCCACCCACTGAAAATAACTGAAGGGGGAAATTTTTTTTCCAGAAAAAGACACTGGATGATATACTGTCTGGTCAAAAAAGATTGCATACTCTAATATTTTGATGGACTGCCTTTAACTTTGATTATGGGATGGCACTGGCATGGTTTCAACAACCTTAAGCAATAGCACAGCATTTATTTCTACAGAGTTGCATTCATTTTTCATGAAGATCTTGTACTGACAAAGGCAGATATAAACCACTCCGTAAGGTTTTCTCCAGCATGTTCCAAAGACTTCCAATAGGGTTAAGGTCAGGACTCCATGGTGCCAGTACATATGTGGAAATGATTTTTCTTGCTAACTGAACCATTCTTTCAAAATTTGAGCCTGAATTGTATCCACATGCCATTACTGAAGTCCACTGATGGTATAACCTTATCATTCAATAAATTCAGGTAGTTAGCTCACTTTATTTTATTGCTAAATAATGTTGCTGAGCCTCGACCTGACCAACTGAAGCAACCCATGGCATCATATTTGATAACTCATTTATACAAGTTTCAAATGATGAAGTGTCATTGCATAATTTTACCATTTACGTGGAAGAAATGTCAGCAATTCTCTACTATACTGTTTTAATCACCATCACAACAATGAAGCAGCAACACCCTGAGGTTATCATTACGAGGCATCAGAGTAACACATCCCCATCCTTCCCTGTGAACTTGCAGAACACACACTTTCTGAAATAGCGGATTCGTGATGAGGTTTACTGCACCATATGAAACATGTATGGGCTTGAAATGTAGGAATGCGTTTCACACACCACACACAGTACATGACATTCGGCAGTAAAACACAACATTCTGATTACATTCCTCAGAAGACTTGTAATGACAAAATCTGATCTGCCACAAACCATGTGAGTGAGAGAGCAACCAGAATGAGGGACAGAATTCCAGAATCTAAAATCATTTCCGGAAGAAAAAAGTACAATAGCTGTGAAGGAGAGTCTCAGGAGAGAAGAGCATGGAGGGAAGTCTGGGTTGTTGGGCTGGTCAGTTTAGCTTGGGTGGGTATGTAAAGTATGTTTTCTGCCCTTCTGATTCTTGACTGTGAAGGTAGTGGGATGTGCCCAGGCCAGTGTTATCAATTCACCCATGACTCTCAAGGCTATTCAGTATCAGCTTTGCCACGTCACAGGGTGCTCTAGTTTCACCTCACAAGAAAAGCCAAGAGGCATGATGTTCCACTTACTGAGTGACAGAGTGTAAGGTCTTTTATACAGGGGTTATCTGGGCATGCAGGAGCACATTTCTGGTCTTATCTCTGGCCAATACCAATTGTATTGTGTTAGAGGACATTCTCCAACGTTAATGTTTGCTGAAGACAAGGTCATGGAAGGAGGACGACCTGTATTTCAGTACAACAACTGCTCATGACCTGTTTGTTTGGTCTCCTTAAAGGCTTTTGTAGCATGGCAGTCATAACACCTTATAAACTGAATGTGAAAAAGCTAGTATTTAAATACATTTCTTTATAAAGGAGTTCTTACTAATACACTACGAAAGACACAACAAATGTTAGAGGTATGAAGTCGTGTTCTTACTGTATAAAAATATTACTGAGCAAAAATATCTAAAACTTTAACATTTCAGTCATTTTTATGTAGGTAATATTTATGCATATTATTATATTCCATCACTGATATTTCCTAGAACTTTATGGATAAACTATAAATTCCGACATCAACTCATCTTCATACAGGAATCATTTTCATCTGAGCCGCCTACAGCACAGGCCAAACCCCAAAAACCTTTCTATTTACTGCATGTGCTCACTCCATATGGAATAATAACTTCCAGACAATTACTAGAAACCAGAATATCACAATTAGAAAGCTTTTTTTGTTGTTCATACTGAAGGCAAATTTAAATTAAATTATTCATATTTATTCCAACTTTTTAAAACTTTTTCTAGGTGAGACAACATGGGTTATTCAGTCACTAATAAATAACTGTCATAGGTTCTATTCAGAAGGGAATAGATTTATGGGGGGACCTAATGTACTTCCAACATTTGCAGGGATGACTGTGATTTCATTTCCATTTGGATAATCTACATTGGTGTTTGTTTCCTTCCTCCCAAAGAAAAAGTACAGAGGACATAATTTACCATTTTTTGAGTAACCCTGCATGGTCTGAACTTTTTTTCTCATCTGAATGGACACCCCTGTGATTGCTAGGCAGAGGCTGATCTTGCGTTGGAGCTGTCCACTGATTCTCCCAATATTTAGTTACTGAGCATGTTTATCCATAATAACTGTGTACCAAATCAAGAAAATTTGCTTTGGATTAGTGTCACAATACTTTGCTTGGTATGGGTTGTAAATTTTTTTTTACTGTGTACAGTAGGAGACCTTTAGCAGGAGAAAATACATTAAATACCAGGGCATTTCTTGATACTACTGGCAAAAATTTCTAATCCATCTCTCCATCAGGATGAGAGCTCCTTTACCAAGGGGATCCAAGTGCTGCAACACCAATGAAAGAATTGAGTGCTACAGTGAAGACTATGTTGAAGAATTTAGCTCTACACTGGTCTATAGACAGCGCTATAGTCATGTTATAGTCAGCTATAGTCAAGTTTTTTCTAAATGGGACTAGCTTAATTAGGGGGTAATCACACTACAGGTGCGATAGAAAAGTGACTGATGTGAATGCCAATTTGCAGCTGTCACTTTTCATTCTCAAAATGTTCTCAAATTTGTCTTGCGGCATTTACAGCATCGCATTTTGGCCGCCTGGTTCGTGAACTCACTGCAAAAAAAATCAGGCTTTGACGCGGAGTAGTCTCAAACACTTCTCAAACCAGTCATAAAATTGTCTTACGACTTTTGCATTATTTACGTATTCAAGACACAAAATATCCGCTTGCATGGGGAATTGCAAAACTTCTTGACGCAAATTTCAAAATTCACAACAAAATCACAAAAAAAATTAATTTGCATCAGTTGCTTTTCTATTGCACTGCTAGTGTTATCACCCCCTTATAGATTAAACTGCGATCAAAAATCTAAATGCATTTACAGCACCTACCCCTACACAGACTAAAGTCTGTTCATCAATCACCACACGCATACATGGAAGCATGCAAACAAACACACAGGTACACATACGCACCCTTCTCTTACATCCATTATCTATACTGCTTATCCATCAGGGTCACGGGGGGAGCTGGAGCCAATCTTAGCTGACTTGTGGTGAAAGGTGGGGTACACTCTGAAGAGTTTGCCCATCTATCACAGGAATCTATTGCTTATCTAAGACAGAGACAAACAACCATTTACACTCACTGTTGCAGCACATGCATCCCCTTGGTACAGAAGCTATCATCCTTCCTAGAGTCAGAAGATATGAGCACATCACACCATCACATCCGCACTGCATTGGCTCCCAATTAAATTTCGCATAGAATATAGAACACTTTATACTTTATAGCACTCAGTGGTCTTCAAAATACTTTAATAAAACAGCCTTCCAGTTAATGTTCAGGACAGACACGGTCTCTGTTTTTAAGAAAAGGCTGAAAACTTACTTATTTAGTCAAGCAAATTAATAGCCTTTTATTAGGTAAAGGAGCTTATCTGTGAGTTTTCAGGCATAAAGAGCTCTGGTAAACTGTTATATTTGAATGCTGTCACTCCCTCACTCTCACATGCTTACCTAAGTCCATTGACATCGGAGTGACAAATTGCCTTGTCACAGGGAGCCCTCATGTCTATACTTCTGGTTCTTTCTTTTTAGTTATGTCATAGTCATGCAGAGTCCCTGCATACACGCAACACTAAAACTCTTCTTTAACCATTACACTGTTATGAGCATACCTAACAACCCTCCTCCCGCCTCTCTATCGGTGTTTTTGCTGAGGTACACATGCTACTGCTGAGGTACCAGAGATCCTGATCCTTCTGCTCTCTGAATCCTGTGATCTGTCCTAATGTGCGACTACTGGTTGGAGTTCTCATCCTAGAAGCCCCTCACTCCTGCTGCTGCTGATCCATAAGGACCTAAATATATACTCAAATTGTGAAGATGACTTTCTACTGCTGGTGATATAAACTCTTTTATTAAAATGATTTAGGACTACATTTACCATTAAAGTAATAAGATAACCAACTAGATTATATGTTAAACTATAGTGTAGTTTCTGCTACATGATTTGAATTTTTATCTAGTTTCACCCAATTGAGGATGGGTTTCCTTTTGAGTCTGGTTCCTCTCAAGGTTTCTTCCTCATTTCACCTGAGGGAGTTTATCCTTGCTACCGTCACCGCAAAACTTATATCCAAATCAGAAACAAATCTGGATTTTAGAAGATACCAGAGTGTGTCCATATTCATAATAGTATCCTAGAAGACTACATGAGTCAGATGATTTTTAAAACTCCAACACAATATACAGGAGCAGATCGCTGGCAGATGACAGAACTGGTTTTGACGGTTGCAGGGAGAGGGATGGAACTCATGTCATTCAGAGTGCCTCCAGCCAATCACAAACATCAGCATGTACGTAAAAGATAACAGCTAACATGCCCTCAAAGTGTGCCTTATGATATTGCTTGTACTTCAATTTTGGCAATATGTTGCACAAAAAAATATTACCTTCTGTACCTCCAAGGATGGTAAGTGTCATGTAAAAACCCTTTCACAAACAACCTGTGATTTTTTATTTTTATTTTTTTGCCATACAAATTTAGCAGAGCTACGAGAGAAGGGAGTGACATAGATTTAGGTGAGGTGGATCTGAAGGCTGCATGGTTGTTTGCACATACAAAATTTTTGCTGTATGTCTGTCATGGGGAAAATAAGTCAGGGCTGTAAGTCAGATCATAAGATGGTTTCACACTAAAGTGATATGGTTATTGAAATCCAAACATCATAATATTTCTGTGATACTCTGCAAATGTAGTATAACTGCCATACATATATTATATTACTTAGATACACGTAACCTAAATATGGTCATAAAAATGCTGTAAAACACATGTGGGGAAGTCCTGTGAGCTTAACTTACAGGAAACGAAATACTATTGTAGGAAAACTGTATGATTCTAAGCGCATCAAATGACCCAAAAAGCATGTGAACTCCATATACCTATTGTAGGGTTTTACAGGGCATTGTGCACCAGAGCTAGTAAATGGACTTGACTTTCCTAATTACCAACAAGGCAGAAAATATTTTGAATAAAACTTCAACAAGGGTCTACAGCATTCTCCATCGCACAACAGGTGAGCTTCGCATGACACACGTACAACTGTCCTTGGATTTTATTCTGTCGTGAACCTGTCACGGATGGGATAAGGGCTTAAAAGGAAAAAATAGTTAAAATAATAATACAAAAAATAATCAGGGGCATTTATTTTGATGGCATAAAATAATTGCATTATGTGCCATCTGCCATTATGTCAGTACTGGCACAGGCTCAGTTATATTTAGCCAAGTAAAGACTGTCAGATGTGAGATGAACAGAAAGAAAACCAAGGCCACAATGACTACAGCAAACTCAACACTTAAGCTGATTAAACAAACAGCATCATTTAACAATATTGAATAATTTCCACAAAATGCTAAATTATAATGCATCATGATATTTTACTAATTATAAAACCTAACAGCACTGTTCTTTTATATAGCCCGGTAGAAATGGTTCTGTAATGAAAATTTAAGAGTATGCTTTCCAGAAAACAAAGCAAATGAGTAAACAAAGTACTTAACGACAGTAACCTGCTGAACTTGTATAAAACTTGATAAACTGTGGTATTCTAATAGCATAGGCTCAATACTCAAATCATATGCTGTTTACTTCTGGTAAATCTTACAACCCAACAGCAAGTCTGGGTTTGCAAACAAAAACTCCTTCACAGTACATAAATGCACTGCTTCACAAAGGTTACATAAGGTGAATTTTCCAAAATCACATTTGACCCACAGTCTGCTGCACATCACCCGTGTTATCAGGCCCTGTTATCCGTTTTGTAAACTCTACTCCTATTCCACAATTCAAAGAAAATACAGGTACTTAAACATGGACACCAATGCACCTCCAGCCCAAAGTTTTTCCCTTAGATTTACAGGCTCTTACATGCTGTCTGTACACAAAGTAATCTTCAAGTGAAATCTTTTTGTAGCGAATCTGATAGTTCTTTTCTGCTTTACAAACAGAAATAGGGCTCATATGTCACTACTCAACAAGATATGTTGCTATGGTGGTGGTAAGCATGAAACTAGAGAGATACAATTTTTTTTCTGAAATTCTTTTACACTTAAATTAGCACTGAATAAATGAATTTGCTGAGACTAATATGTACATCGTATTAACATTTTTTTGTTTCCAGGTTTACTGTCAAGCAGGAAACATCCTAGCAAAGAACTACATTCTACATAGTTGATAAGTGGTGATATGTTCAATTCAGTTTTATTTGTATTGCACTTTCATTTTAATTTTCTGAACCGCTTAATACTAATTAGGGTCGCGGGGAGGCTGGTGTCCATCTCAGCCAACTCTGGGCGAGGGCGAGGTACACCCTGGACAGCTCGCCAGGGCATCGCAGGGCCAACAGTCACACAACCATTCGCACTCACACTCACACCTAGGGGTGATTTGGAACAGCCAATCAGCCTGCTGTGCATGTTTTTGAACTGTGGGAGAAAACCGGAGTACCCAGAGGAAACCCATGCAAACTCCACACAGAAACGCCTGAGCTGGGAATCGAACCCAGGACCTTCTTGCTGTGAGGCGGACGTGCTAACCACTATGCCACCGTGCCGACCTGTATTGCACTTTTTTACAATCAAAATGGTTGCAAAGCAGCTTTACATAGTAAAACAAATTTAGTAAAGAATTTAAACTTTCTCTACAAACCCTATGCATCCCTAATGAGCAAGTCTGTATTGATGGTGGCAATTAGAAACTCCCTCAAGTGACATGAGGAAGAAACCTTGAGAGAAGCCAGACTCAAAAAGGAAACCCATCCTCATTTGGGTGAAACCAGATAAAAACACAAACCAAGTAGCAGAAACTTTAGAATAGTTTAACATGAAGTCTAGTAAATAACTATATGTAGGTTCTAAGCACACTTTGCCACGATCGAATAGTTCTATATAAGCCAAGTGACATGGAACAACACAGAATCCATAATGGACAATGTATATGTGATATATACACATTCATACACATCAGCCATAACAAACATTATGGCTACTAATGGATAAATTGAATAATACTGATAAGTATATATTACACAGGAACTCCACGTTCTGATTTGTCTGCCATCACTGGACTAAGAATTTTTAAAATGGATATAATCAAATACCTGGACCAAAAAAAAATACCTGGACTCACAAAGGTTGTCGCAGCCACACTGTTATGGAGTATGGTTTACTTAAGTTTCCATGTTGTATATAATTCCCAAATAATACAAACCAAAATGGATTTTTCAAGTAACATCATCGTACATGCCATTACCAGTTAGCATTTCACTTGTTCTGATGGTAGCAGACACCTACCATTCGCTAATAGCTACCTCAAACAAGGTTAAAACGAAGTGTGGGTATACAACAATTCAACAATTCTGACACTGAGATGTGCAACAAATATGACTACAATACCAAGAGAACAGACATGTAATTTTCCAGGCAAGGCTTTTGATTTGCCCACCTCAAATGTGATCCATCACAGCAAAGTGGGTATTATTACAAAGTCAGAAATTATTAATTTTTACTTTTTGGTTCCACTTTGTAGTTGACAATTAGGTCAAAAAAAATATTTGAGTGATTCAGATGTTTTTATTACTTATCGTGTGAAAGGATGTAGTATACACAAATAATGACTCACTGATGACACAACTCCAGTGCATTTGGTATTACAGGGCCCCATATTAAGAACTTGCCATTTATTACTTGACATAATGTATAGTATAATAAATATTTTTACAATGAGACTAAAACAGCCGGATTAGTAGCATTATGTTGTGGTTAAGAACAAGGACAAGTCCTTTTAGATGGGGCTTGTCTAACACTCACCTAATTCTCTTGACACTGGAGAAACTGCAGCATTCTCCCCAATCTTACCCACAGCTTCAAAGTACATCTTTCCAGCCAGGGTCATGGCTGTGAGACGGAACATACACGTAACATTAAACATGCATTTAGGTATTAAACAATTAGGTAAGCATTTACTAAAATAATCAATAAAAAAAACCCACACACAATTGTATACACTTGTGTATTTAATTTTGATGTAAAGTTAAGTGCGACCCCTGGCAAAAAGTATGGAATCACCACTCTTAGATGTTCATCAATTGTTTAATTGTGTTGAAAAAAAACAATCACAGCTATTTTTAATTAACATTTCAACCTTCTGGCTTTACGAAACACAAAAATAAAAAAGAAAGAAAACTGTAGTCAATTGCAACTGTTTTTACTGATCAAACAGGAAAAAATATGGAATCACACAATTCTGAGGAAAATATTATGGATTCACCAGGTATGTTGCAGTTCTGAAACATACACC
>JAOUQZ010000024.1:17632331-17648484 GCA_028564935.1 Neosilurus hyrtlii | reverse complement strand
CACACACACACACACACACACACACACACACACACACACACACACACACACACACACACACACACACACACTAGAACCAGAACAGTGTTTATAACTTTTTGTGTTTATTGAGTTCTTAAATTTGAATATAAAATATAGATTTTTTTTTTTGCAATGGTAGCAAATTGGTACAGTTATTGTTCTACCATGTCAGTTACTGTACCAAACCAAAAATTCTTGTATCAGGGCAACCCTAGTTTTTGCACGTTTGCACATGTTTACTGCTACTTGGTTACCTAAAGCTATAGCTATAGAGTATATATGCACACCACAGTATATCAGTGGAATAGCAGCAGCAGCACAGTACAGTAAATATAACCAGATGACGTTTTTCACTGATCGCGTGTAAAGACTCACTCTATTTATTTCCTGTCTGTCCCTTAAGAGAAGGTTAATGTCTCCTACCTGCTCTTGACCCAGTATAATCACTCCTCCAGGTTTAATTGGGTGCCATGGGGCCAAGTTCTCCCCAGTGCCAAGCCTCTCGCCATCCTGATAGGCCTCCCAGAATCCGTCTCTGGTTGTCCAGGTAATGCAGATATGATGCCAACGGCCGTCGCCCACAGACAAAGGCAGTTGAGCCACCTGGGGAACAGCGTGTTGAATTAGAGCACATGTATAGAGTCTAATTATGCAGAAGGTACAATGCTGAAGACTATCAAATAAAGAGGTTAGAGCAAAAAGGAGCTTAAGTTGCATGTTGTGTACAAACATTTTTATGGTACCAAGTAATAGCAAAAACAAGGTGTGTTCCATCAACCAATTAACATTCTCAATCTAAAATGACCTTTTCAAGTTTATGCAATAATAAGGTTTTATATTAGCCGGGAATGGTTTTTTATTATTTTGCTCCATTTCATATGTAAGTAGCTTAAATTGGTTTTGTTTTCACTCCATCAAATAAATATATAACAAAGGAAGTAACAAGACACTATACAAATTTCAGAGTCAGTAAGTAGTACGTAGTGTATATTATTATTTATGATATAGTAAGTGTACAGTGTAAGTTGAGGGTATTTTGTTGAGGGTTGAGGTGTAAGACCATTTAAGACCGTTTTCTTGCTAGTTCTATTTCCACAGATGCAACTCCTTTAAATTAATGGCATTATGGTAATTCTTTTTTTATATGCATTGTGTCTGGAATGTACAAGAGTATACTACAAGATGCTCTCACACTGTGGTATGCACTGTGGAATATGTTTAAGCCAACATACAGTAGCCTGTAACGAAACAAAAATGAAACAGCATGTCAGGAAATATAACAATACTAGAGAAGCTCTCATAGAGTACAAGGTACCTCCACCAGGCAGAAATTCATTATTATAATTTGGCATAGTGGGCAGCATGGTGGCACAGTGGTTAGCCCTGTTCACCTCATAGCAAGAAAGTCCAGGTCGATTCCCGTGCCTGAGCGTTTCTGTGTGAAGTTTGCATGTTCTCCCCGTTGGCTGGTTGACACTTCCAATTTGCCCCCAGGTGTGGATGGGTGTGTGAATGGTTGTATGTGTGTTGGCCCTGTAATGGCCTGATGAGCTGTTCAGGGTGTACCCTGCCTTTGCCCAGAATCAGCTGAGATGGGCGCCAGCCACCCGGCAATCCTAAATTGGAAAAAGCGGCTTAGAAAATGAATGAATGAATGAATGAATGGACTAGGCATAGTTATAATGAAATGGCTGTCCCTAGTGGGTATCGGATGTACACTTTGCCCCATGTTAAAGAGAAAGATATTTCAGGATTCTGGGATTTTTATTTAACTTGACATCCCATACACAGGCCAAGACCCCACCCCTCCACCAGCTTTGATGAAACGCAGATCAGTAATTTTTGCATAGTAATTTTTGCTTAGTCAAATTCTTTTTTCATTTATTCATTTTCTGAACTCATTCATTCATTCATTCATTTTCTGAACTGCTTATTCCTGATTAGGGTCACGGGGAGGCTGGTGCCCATCTCAGCCGACTCTGGGCGAGGGCAGAGTACACCCTGGACAGCTCGCCAGGCCGTCACAGGGCACAAACACGCTGACGGCAAAACCAGTTAGCTGCACTGAGGGAAAAATTCTTTAATAAATGCTTATTAAAATAATGCCTTTAATAAGTTCCTGGATCTGGATCTGCTTCAAAATGTTACGACTTCTTGCCAGGCCCATACCCTATCCCTCCACCAAGATTGGTGGAAATCAGTTCAGTAGTTTTTGCATAATTCTGCTAACAGACAAACAAACAAACTAGAAACAACATAAATGTGAAAATACAACAGCAACTTTGGAAACACACTGGTAACACCAAAAACAGCAAAGAGAGTGTAAAATGCAACAACAAATACAATGACAACATCAGCAGCACCTATTAATTTATTAAATAAAATGGAAAGGCAACTCACCTGTTCAGAACTTTACAAAATTTTAATAAGAAGCTTACAGTGAAGTGTGCTACAAATAACATTTAGTCATATTCAGTTTGATAATATTTCACTCTTGCTCTCTCTTACACACACACACACACACACACACACACACACACACACACACACACGTATGATGCAGAGAGCTGAAGGCCAGGCTGCCATTTTCAATAAACTAAATGCCAAACTGATGCAGCTTAGGCGTGGCATCAGGGGAATTATTCAGGCAGCCAAACTCACTCTCTCATTTCTCTCTCCCACTCTCTCAACCCTTAGGGTGCATTCAACAGGAGCCAGACATACAGATATCTAACAAAGTCTAACGAATCCCAAATGTCTCATACAGAAAGTTATCAGTGGAAGTAGGAGAAATTCATGTTTGTAAAGCATTATACTGAAAGATAATAATAGATTTTAGAACAATAAATAAAAGTCTGATAGTAATGCCTGATAGATATTTTATATAGGTAACCTGGGAGATGGGGCAGTGGTGCCTGGTGGTAAGGTGCTGGATTACTGATCTCAAGGTCGGGGTTCAAGCCCCACTATCAGCGGATTCTCACTGCAGTCCCCCGAGTGCAGCTAGCTGGGTTATCAAATGCACTGTCTGTAGTGAGAGGCATGTAAAAGAACCATTGCTGCTTTTCGTCAAGAGTAGGCTGCATAGCCGTCAGCGTGTTTCTCCCTTGCAATGACCTGGCGAGCTGTCCAGCATGTACTCTGCCCTCACACAGAGTCGGCTGAGATGGGCGCCAGCCTCCCCACGACCCTAATTAGGTTTAAGCGGTTCAGAAAATGAATGAATGAATGATAACAGGGGAGATTATAGCCAGAGCAATGTTGACATTACCAATCTTACTAAATTCCATTTAAACCCTGCAAGCTTAGTTTTTAGGACATTGGACACTGACAATGGATGGCCCAGAGATTAAACGTTAATATACTAGTTGAATCTTATCATCGATTTTTACCTTTTATTTAATCTCTAGGCCAAGCATATTCTAAATAAATTTTTTAGCCAGCATTCACCTTTCACTCAAGATTCATTTGCTTCATTTTGTATGATTAAAAAAAAGTGACTAATATCATGGCAGAGTTAATTTTGATAGTTTTAATATTTTAAACCCTATTTAAACCATATTAATATTATCCATTAGCATCATGTCAGATAAAGTCAGGAACACAAGCAAACAAATCCAAAATGATAGGCAGGCTTATACAGAGAACCAGGAAAAGCCTGACTTCATTTATGTATCTTAATTTTAATTTTGACACTGTCAAGTAAAAAGTTATGAGTCATTCCTAATGTCTGTTTGTGAAGGTTTTAACACTTAACATATGAAAAGCATTAAAAGACCCTGTGAATTACTCTCATAATTCCTCTGGATCCTAGAACTGTCATTATGCTCTTTCCCCAGCCCCGCATCCTTCTTAGCAAAAGCAGCACACAGCACAGATGAAGGTAAAACGTTTAGCCATAGGACTTTGGCAAGGGTGTAGATGTTACATGAAACTACAGAGGGTACAGAAAACAATTACCCCTTTCAAAGTATTCATATTTTTAGCTTTGCAACCTGAAATGAAAACTCACACAAAAATATTTTTCCATTGGGCTGAGGGGTAAAAATCCTCCAGAAAGCACAAGTTAGCAGGTAGTCAAATTTAATTCTCATTTAGGGCTGGCTGTTTAAAAGTCCTTTGCTAGTTTAATTATCTGATGCTATCATTTGAAAATCAGTAAGAACAGATACCCAAACCTTTAACAAAATGCACTGAGTAACCTGGAGCACAACAGCTAAACAGCATGTTGTTTATCACATAAAAAAAACAAATAATACTGTTTGGTAATCCACGCGTGAACTAAAAACAATGATTCATTCATTCTGTTTTGCCCACCTGAAGAATCTTGTTTGCTGGTCCAGCTGACCGATGATGTCACCGGTAAAGATAGGTTTTTATCTATCTATCTATCTATCTATCTATCTATCTATCTATCTATCTCAGCAATTCTTATATATCTATAACAGCTTTTCTTAAAACATTCGAATGCATTGAACGGCAACTGTAGGCAAATTAAGTATGGGTAGTATGGAACTGTCAAAAGATCTAAGGGATAAAGTTGTATACAGGCACAAGTCATAAAATTACAAAAAAAAAAGAAAAAAAAGAAAGGATTTATTTATGCCTAGGAGCAAAGTAAAGTCCATAATCAAGAACTGAAATGTGCTTGGAACTACTAAGACGCTTTTCGAAACAGGCTGTCCCTCCAAACTGGATGGAGGAGGTGTTGATGAGGTTACATTTTGGCAAAGAATGATCATTGTGTGCATGTGACACAATATCACAAATGCGTCTCACTTGTGGCGCCTATGGGAAGATTGCAAGAAAAAAAAGTCTTAATTAAGCTTTGCCAAAATGCACCTTGAAGATTCTGTGGCCAAATGGAAAATGGTGTTAAAGTAAGATGAGACCAAAATGGAACTGCACTGCCTAATGGCACTGCTGTTTCAATTAGTCCATCCACTTTGACTGAGCATAAAAAAGTTATGCAAAGAAAAGTGGACAGTCTATATGTTCAAAGTGGAGAAGTATCCCAACCAATGATTGTGATTGACAAGAGGTGGTTCCAGAAAGTATTTTAACACATGCAGGTTGGTCATTTATACATTTTAGTGATTGTTTTATTTTTCTGAACTGTTGAAATTATATCTTCAGCTGACTGCTAGGGTTATTTATTTATATACTATTAGGGTTGTTTGGAGGCTGCAAGTTGCTGTTCAAGTTGTATCCAGAATTGGTAGAAATAAGCTCTTATTTCTGCCAATTCTGGATACAACTTGAACAGCTTGCCAGTCCATCACAAGGCCAACCTTTCACAGTCCCACTCAACAATGGTGGCAATTTGAAATAGCTCATTGGCCTAAAGGAAGGATACCAGAGTATCCAGAGGAAAACATGCAAACTCCACACAGAAACACCTTTGAAGAGCCTGGAACTCAAACCCTTCTTGCTGTGAGATGGACGTGCTAACTACTACACCATTGTACCACATGCCATAAGATGCACTATGGAAATACTGCTGTAAAAATATTTTTATATTTATGTGGATGTTCAGTCTAAAAAGCAACAAAATGTTAATATTTTAAAGAGGGGAGATTCTGTATACCCACTGTATTCAAAACTTGATGTCAGTCAGCATATTTGCTATGAATAATTGGATGAGAAGGTCACTTAGTACTGTGGTATGTGTCCAGGTGATTGGTTTGCCACAAGGAAAGAAGGCAGAAATGTGAGATTATCCAGGCCTGCCACTGGCACTCTGCTTATTGGTGTATTACTGATTTCCTGATCAATCTCCTGCATGATGACTCGGATGAAATAGAAGCTGTCAGTAGAAGTGCCAACATTCTGAGTGGTATGGATTCAGGACAAGGAGTCTGCTGTACTATTTTTAGAACTGGGGTGCTATGACAAGGTAAACTGGAATCTTGTTGAGACAAAGATGTAGTGAGCAGGGTTTTGGGCATTTAGATGTTCTGAGATATTGCACAATCTTGTGGTCAGTGAACACCATAAATGGATGGGTAATGCCCTCTACCCAGTGTCATCATCCTTCCAGTACCTATTTTTATAAACAGCAGTTCTCAGTTGCCAATGACATAGTTCTGTTCAGTAATGGTTAGTTTTCAAGAGAAAATTCTCCAAGGTGCTGCAATAACATAGCTCCCACCCCTGAGTCAGATGCACTTTTCTGCATTGGGGTGTCGCAAAATGGGTCCTGTGATGAAGGCAGCTTTGAAGTTCTGGAAGCCCTCCTCAGTGGCCAGGTTGTACACTAGTACGTAAGAAAAACCAAACAAAGTCATAAGCTGCGGAACTGAAGCAAACAGAAGTTGGCAAACTGCAAAAGTCTCTTCAAGTCTTTGATGTTTTGGGTAGTAGACCACTCAGTTATTGCTGTTACCCTAGCTGGGTCCATGCAAATGACATTGTGTGTTACCTTTTGCCTTCAATTGCTAAAGTTTCAAAAAGACATTTGTGGTTTTAACTCTATACAAGTGAGAGCAATATTCCTTAATGTGAATAGCCTCACCACAGATAGTATGAAACCAAGAAATCTGGAACATTTTATGCTTCATACACCATCCAAAATACCAAAGTCTTCACTGTATCTGTGGTAAGGGCCACCACCGATTTGGTCCTCAAAGTGGAGGACATTGTCTTGCTTCCCTCTACTGAAAGGTTAAAAATGTGCCCCAAAAAGTACAATGTGGTAACATGAAATTCACACAGCTCCTCATTGTCATGTATCAGGTTTTCAGAGAGGCAAGTTAGCACTTGCTTTCCCACTGCACCAAAGCTGAGAAAGAGCCAAGGCGATTACCATTTCCATTGTCATGTCTGAATCTCGATCTTCCATTGTCACTTCCATGACTTAACTTCAAGTCAGAAAACCTAAGGATTTGTGCTTGATGATTAACCATGGGCCAGTTGAGGCCATCTAGACCATAAGGCGTAATGGTGTCACGTTGGAAGGTGTGGTTTATCTCTTTTAATCCAATAGACACTCTGACATAAATGTGTGGGCCTTATGTAAATGGTTTGTTATTTGTTTCCAAATATGCATTTATAAGAAATCTGGTGCTACAAAAACTGTGCTTAGCACTTGCTGGTTAGGCTAATCTATTTTGCTAATCCAGCTGACCCTAACTAGCCAGTAAACTAATTGGATAATAGTTTTAGTTGTATTTTATTTAGGTAGGTGCTAACTTATCAAAATGAAGAGATCCTCTTGCAGGATCTTAGGCAAAATGGTGTTTTCAGCAAGCACTGATTTTGCCTGTGTCAAATTTTTAACCTGGCTTGGTGACATCACAGTGATACCACTTTATTGTTGAACACGATACTCAAACAGCATGGAAATCTGTGTTGGCTTCCAGCCTTACTACTCCGTGGTGCTCTCACCAAAATGGCCAGTTTCAAAACTGAAACACTGATGCTCAAACCAGTCTTTATTTGAGATCAGTGAGTGGGTGATGATTACAGCAAAGCTGCTTGTTATGGGTTTGGAAACTTCTGGGCTGTATGAGCAATAGTAGAAACGCAAATGGGTTTTTGACTCAAGGCTTAAAGCTGGAGGCTTATAGCCTCGAGACAGCCCTGGTTCATCCTGGTAGTGGAACAGCATCTAATGTGAGTTTTATGGGAGGAAAAGTAGATTAAAATGTCATCAATGTAGGCAATGACGAAATGTTCTAGGGATATTGTATCTTGGAAAATGGAGTCGGGAGTGGAGCTGTTGTGACACATTACTGTTTCCATGAAATGCTCTATATCAGTTGTCCTGCAACAATGTATTTTACCCAAGCTAACCTCTACCACCACACTTTAAGTTAGAATAATATGTAATAAATAAGTGTATGACTTTTTTAACACAATGAAACTAATCCTCTTCTATGCAAACATAATCAGGCTTACTAATCATGTGGTAATGTGGGACAGTAAGGGGTGTATTTATAAATCTACAGGCAGTTTTTGTAGGCTCAGAAACCTATATACTTTACATGGTGAATCTGCATTATAAAAATTCTGCATTGCTGCACTGTTTTACCCTGTGAATTGGAATCCCAATTGTGTTTGCAGGTAAGTTATTTCATGATTTTAGGAAAAGTTATTGCTTACATGTTGATCTTGATCAAACACTGTATGTTGTAGAGGCTAACTTGGTTGAGTAACATTGTGGCAGAATGTGAAGGTTTGACACTTATATTCATGTACCAGAGCATTCAATGTATAGAAGGTGCTGCCTTGTATTTAGAAGGATCCAGTACTGAGTGGTAAAGGTACCTATTGTGAAAACACGTTGTGAAGTAGAAATACTCCATGGTTACTACATCTGTCCACTGCAAGACGCCACATTCACATCCGGGGGAAATTTAAAGTACTTATTTTTATGGAAACCTGTTAAAACAGATATGAACCAAAGATAAGGATTCAACCAGGGAGTTGTAAGATGACAGTTCTACCATACGTGAATGTTTAAATCATATTTAATCATTCGTTTATTGTTATTGTAAGAAAAACTTGGTTATGTAAGGAATTTGCACTTATTTTTTCCAAATACTCATTTATTTACCCAGGACCAAATTATGGGGCTGTTTAGCTTTATTGCAGGTTTCAGGCCTGCCTCCGTATTCATCATGAACTCTGCATGAACTCTGCTTATTAATAAGCCTATATAAAAACTTAGTTTGCTGTGCCTCAGCACAAGGTATTAGCATCATTTAGGCTGTTTGTTTGTCTGTCTGTTTGCACATCCAGGTTTGCAAAATGGTAAGGTCTAGGTTCATTCATATGCTGATTTTTTTCCCTGTGGTACCAACATTCAATAAAAGTGAAAAATGTTTTTTGGATACAGAGCATGATCTCATGCAGCAATACTGAAAACAAGGTGCTTATCTTGTATGCAAGCATACACGAGATGTGCCTTTTTTACTTCTCTCTCAATGCAAGTGCATGTGCCACAAAAATGAGCTAAACATAGTGCTTCAGTGGTATAATTAAGTAGAAACAGGAAGTAATTTGACAAGTTGAAGCAATCATTTACCCTGGTACATGGCGCTAAGTAAAGAAAATGTCCACATGAGTTGTGAACTGTACCATGGTTCAGCTGAAGCAAATCCCAGAACACAGTTTTTAAGAAGATCAAAGATCAGACCTCAGGCTTAAAAATAGTATTCTCACTTTACTTATCACACCAGCTTCAAATGAACCCAAAATCTTAAAAAGCTACACACAAGATCAACACCATGTCTAACGTTTAATCAATATACAGTAGTTAGAGGCCTGTTGAGCTGTACAGGGTGTACTCCGCCTTCGTCCAGAATCGGCTGAGATAGGCGCCAGCCTCCTCGCAACCCTAATTAGGATTAAGTGGCTTAGTTAATGAATGTATGAATGAATGAATGACAGTAGTTAGATAAATATACTCTATAGTCTGTCCCTCAGTAGCAAAGCATTTAGCAGCCACAACAAATCTTTATCCTTCATAATATTGATTGAAAATATTTTTAATGGGCTTGTTCTTTCTGAGTTTTTTTGAAAGACGGGTTGCAATATTCCCTGCTGATCTGCATTACAAATGATGATTTTTCTCTGAAGGATTGTCAATAAAAGTTTAATCCACTCTAATGACCTATTCTGCTGTTGTGTTAGGTCCACAGATGGTGCACTGTGGAGCTGTTTACCAATTGCACTTGAATCCCTCTTTGAATTCACACCTCATTCTTTTGATCACTACCTTTTGTAATGCTGATTTCCAACACTCTGTGTAGTTGAGGGCTGGCACTGTCTGATATTAAGTCTCAAGCTACTTCAAAGCACTAATGGCAAATCAGGTTGGAAATATGTGGCAGCCATAATGAATACTGTGTCTGTGGTTATGGCACAGAGAGAGGAGGACACCTTTGGGAATGTTTCGATCTGCACTGGCATATCTAATTATATCACAGCTTCGTTGAATTCTTGATTCTGATTTAGGTTTCGATTACAATGTCAAGTCATTTTCTGAAATGCTTTATCCTTAATTAGGCTCACGGGGAACCTATCCCAGCTGACTCTGGGAAAAAGGGGTGTGTACTTTGTACAGCCAGACCACTGCAGGGCCAACACGCGTACACACACACAACCATTCACACTTGCACCAAGGGGCAGCTTTCATTTACTAAGCTGCTTAATCCTAATTAGGGTCGTGGGGAGGCTGGTGCCCATCTCAGGCAACTTTGGGCAAAGGCAGGGTGCACCCTGAACACCTCGCCAGGCCACCAAGTGGCAATTTGGAATAGCCAATTAGCCGAATGTGCATCTCATCATACCTGGTAGGAACATGCAAACTGCACACAGTAACGCCTCTGTCGGGCACAGGGCTCAAACCAAGGACCTTCTTGCTGTGAGGGGTAAGTGCTAACCACTATGCCATCATTCCTCCCAGGTAACCATGTGTTGATATATACTATATAAACTGCAATAGTACTGACTTTAATTCAGATATTATGTTTATTTTAATGTGCACTTTAGTAGAAAACTACTTATATTATTTATATAAATAATGATTGATGATTGTAAGTCACTCTGGATAACAGCGTCTGCCAAATGCTGTAGATGTAGATGTATATAAATAACTTGCAATGACTGAATCCCCAAAATAACTGGTTATGTACCCAATTCATGGTTATAACCCATCTGCAGGTGTTGTGTACTGAATTGCAGCACAATCTGCATTAAACTCCCTAGTGGGAAAGCATAATATACAACCAAATGATATGAACAAGACTTGTGATGGACTTGCAAGCTGTTCAGGGTGAACCCTGCCTTTGACCAAAGCTGACTGAGATAGGCTCCTGCCTCCCTGTGGCCCTAGTAGAATTAAGTGGTTCGGCAAATGAATAAAAAAATTATTAAATGCGTGATATAAAGAAGAGAAATGTGCAAGTTTATATTCTAAAATTAATGACTTACCTTGTCATTGACAAGTAGCTCAATGGGATTGTTGCCCCATTCTATCAGCACAATCTCATTGGCTTGTCCAGGCACTCCATATGAGAATGGCGTTCCGATGCCAGGACTGGCGCTGGACTTAAGCCACATGCATACGGTGAAGGCATACATTTCTGGTAGACTCTTCTTGATACGGCCATATAAGTAGTTTGTGCGCAAGGGCAGAGAAACCTTGAAGTCCTCTGGGGATTTAAATGCACTGTTACCTACAGGAAGCAAAAAAAGAGGATGATCAAGAGGTGAAATGGAGAAGAGGTATTTGGGTCTAACTTCACTGGAGATTACATCGGGACGTTATAACCACCTGTTCTCATTAGAACATTGGCCATATTTGTGCTAGGGGCAGTGGTGGCTTAGTGGTTAAGGCAATGGGTTACCGATCTGAAGGTCAACGTTTCAATCCCAACTATCACCACTGTTGGGCCCTTGAGCAAGGCCCTTAACCCTTAATTGCTCAGTTGTATAAAAATGATAATTGTAAGTAGCTCTGCATAAGAGCGTCTGTCAAATGCTGTAAATGTAAATGTGAGGGACTATGCTTTCAATTCTGAAAAATGGAAATTATTCTAATGATACCAGATAATCATTCAACACCTGACTAAATAATTTTTTAAATTCATAAATACTACAAAAAACTTTGCCTTGATACATCTCCATTGTAACTTTAAAAAGCCTTGGTTTGAGACTCCATTAAGATAACATTTATAAGCATATAAATGCTGCATACTTTTATAGCAAAAAAAAAAAAAGAAAAGAAAAAAAATCTTGGACCAATCTATATCGTGTCTCAAATCCGATTGTAATTCAGCCCAGAAAAAGTTGTGAGTGTGCCTTACTTCTCTCCAGCTCTGTGATCCTCTCCAGCAGTGAGTTGAGCGTGTTCTCCGTGTGCTGCCGGTGAGCCATTGTCTCATTGTATAGTTGAGTCTTCTCCTCCTCAAGCTCAGCTACTCTCCTCAGCAATTGGCTCTCAAGGTCCCCTAGCCGCCGCTTTAGCAGGTCACGCAGTTCGTTGGGAAATGGCACACCAGATGCATTGGCATGCAGCTGCTGCTGCACAGGGGAAGGATACAGCTTTAATCATATTCTGCTGCATGATTGCTGTATAAGTGAATGTGAAGAGTCAGCATGTCAAAATTTTTTTTTTCAAACCTGATGATGAGTTGGACAGTATGGAAATCTGAGTGTGTGTGCTTAGTGATTGGATTTCTATAAAGGTATAGATGCTTGTGTTTGTGCACTTTTTTACTTTTGGGGCCAAGGTATAGCTTCATTTTATAACGTGGACATTCTGTTTCTTATGTTGAAGATCACATGCCTTTCAAACAAAATAATGTAGCTTTTGTGAGATAGCTCAGTGGGGTGGACCTCAAAACATATATATGTGAAATTCATACAGTTAGTGTAAACTTGTAAATTATATCTAGCTTATGCTGATTTAATTTATTATTCTTGCATGCTAGGATATCTGATCAAATTCCATCTGTTTTTAAATTATTGGTGGGGGAAAAAACCAAAGAATCCATGAAACATTAGGCAAATTCAATTATTTGTTGAACTGCTTTATCTTACTAGGGTCATGGGGGGCTGGAACCTATATCAGCCCACTCTGGGTATAGAGGTATACTCTGAACAGCTTGTCAGTCCCTCTCTAAGCATGGGGCTCGAATCCAGGACCTTCTTTCTGTGAGACCATCGTGCCGCCCAGTCACGATGGTGTGTAACACCTTTATCTAAAAGTGAAGGTACTTTCAAGTGCCTCTGAGACTAGAAATTCCATTGCACAAACATGCATATGTTTATTTTGCTCCAAATAAAATCTTATATAATGCAAAAGGGAACCTTAATGTCTATATTTTCCAGTAGTGGCATCCTTTTGTGCATGCCATGCCCCACTTTTAGTTAAGAAATAGACATGGCATTGCACTTCATACACAAAGCAACAGGAAATAAAGATGTCCCACAAAGAATAGAGGGAGATGGAGAGTGTGATTCATGGCAGCGTGCGCCGAATGATAATCATGCTGTTTATCAGAAGAAGAGCTTTTGCATTTGTCTCATTCAAAAGCAAAGGAATCATGGACACTCCAAGAAAAAAACTATCTGGAGTGGCACCATCACGTCACCATCTACACCTTCTATTACCCAAATAAGTGCATCTAGCATTGTATACAGGTATGGCACGTTAAAGGGACAAAGGATACGCCACTTGGTACCCATAAATCCAGAGCAAAAAAATATTCAAAACCTCACCAAAAAAAAAAAACGCTTTTTCTCACCTCCAAGTTTTCCAGTCGATCCTTTAGCCCTTGCATGGTCTTGCCCAGTTGCTCGATGGTTTCCGTGGGATCGCGCGGCAGATCGCCCATGGTATTCTTCCCGTAGTCCTTCCTGCGCGCGCCTCCGCGCCACTTGCTGTCTCGCGCGTCTTGCGCAGCAGCCTCGCAGCGCGAAAGTTTGGAGTTGAGTTCCTTAATGGTGTCTTGCTGACTCGCGATGGTTTCCCTCTGCTGCAGCACGGTCTCCCGGAGCTGCACGATCGTGCTCCTGAACTCGTCTTCCTGAGGACTTGCGCTCTGCACGCGGTTATCCGTGTCCACCGGGCAACTGAGGTCGGCACCCGCAGGCACCGCGGTGCACACGAAGCGCTCCCCCTGAGGCTGGCCGTCCGCAAGCGCCAGGTTTCCAGCAGCCAGCGCGCGAGCGCACAGGAGCGCAGCAAGGAACGCGATCATCGCTGCAGCGCGAGGGCGACGGTGCGGTTTGGTTGCAACGAGCGCGCAAGCTTGGTGTATCCAAAATACCTTGGTTTTTAAAAGTGCAAGAAAAGTGCGGCTTCACAAAAAGTCACTGAGATTTAATTTCCGTTGTCTGTTAAAAAAATCGACTATGCATTAAAAGAAGTTGTTTAAAGCCAATCCGATAATCCTTCTATTATAGGGCGCAGCAAGTGTCCCTTTCTCAGCTTCAAACCTAACACAGCCTAGGAACGTCTGCTTAATATTATTTAGAAGAAATATCCCAGCTGCCGAGTTATAATGTTTAGTGAAAATAGTAGTTATTTCCCAGTCAGTGATGCAGCAGAGAGACAGCCAGCTTTCCAGTGACTTAACGCATTAATATAGGCTCGACGGATGGAGCGCGCGGATTGACTAAACCTCATCTACGTCATGAGTCGCATCACAAAATATGCACTTCACCCTACATAGCCGCACTACAGCGTCAGTGTAATAATTCCTTCCACACACTACATGGCGCCTCATTTGTCCTGTTTGGTAACAATCAGGGTTCGACCCTTTAATCCCCAGATGGAGCGAGTCATAAGTTATGGTTTGATTGCGCTCGTGATCATCACCGGAGTACTCAGCATCACTTCCCTCTTTCTGCCAGATGTAGACATGAATAGGTCACTTTTTTTTTTAATGAAGTTATTTTTAAACATTAATCTCAGATAGCACGTACGTCACGTTTGCGTAAATGGCACCGACAATAAGGGCCTCTCCTGTATTCATAAAAAAACACGAATCATTTTTTCCCTCAACTATATTTCTGCATTTATCTTTTTTTTCCTTCCAACTTGTCCATCATGATGCTACTTAAAAAAAAAAACTATCCTGTAGAACAAACCATGCTATCAGCACCTATAGTAAAAGTACCATCTATAATGATCCAAGGTTTAAATAAGGGCAACTGGACTTGAAGTTTCTTGAAGATGTTTTGCCTCTCATCAAAAGGCTTCTTCAGTTTTGACCTTCAGTTTTTATAAGGTGAAGCATCTTGGAAATTCAAGTAAGCCCAGCATCTATTATGACCTTAATGACTGAGAATCCACGCAGGCATACATTCCATATACTTTCCAGATGAAATATAACTCTCAAGGACTTATAATGAGCTTAATAAAACGGAAATGAAGTCTTTTATCATAGCACAGCACACCTCACACTGACAACTTGTTGACAGAATCTTTGTTACGAGCACACACACACACACACACACACACACACACACACACACACACACACACACACACAATAGGGCACAGGTGTGTCACTGCTAAGATATAATTCATATTAGTCCAAAGGCCAAAGATCAACAGGAAGTAAAAGAAAAGTCTCTCTCTCTCTCTCTCTCTCTCTCTGTCTCTCTCTCTCTCCCTCTCTCTCTCTCTGTCTCTCTCTCTCTCTTTCTCTCTCTCTCTCATACATGCTGAACACATTTTCAACAGAAAAAGGAAACCATTAAGTGAAAGCATTTTAGCTTATATTTACTACTAAAAGGCTGTTTAAGGCTTAAGACTTCATTTAAATTTTCAGGTTAGAATTAATTCAAGGTGAGGGTTTCTAGGTACGCATTTAGTTGTGATTGTTAATGTTAGGGTATGTGTCAGGGGAATGCATTATTCCAGGGAGTGCCTCTGCAAATTTATGAGTACAAGTGTCTGTGTGTGTGTGGGTGTGTGTGTATAATTCAATATATGGGGCATGCTGAGATATTTATTTAGAATTTATGGAAGGAGTCTTCAGTGTCAGCATGTGTCACATCCAGTAAGTTAGGAGAATCTGAAAGTCGGAGGAGCTTGTAAATTTGCTTTCCTTCTGTAAATTTTCATCTGACATGGTTGACACACCTTTGTAATGTCACATGAACATTATCAATACAAGACTAGGGAGTTGACCCCACTCTTTACAAAAGGAAATGTTTCATAGGATTACATGTAATTTTACTGAATAAAGTTGTAAATATAAAAGGCATATAGGCCCTTTAATGATTTAGTGACCTATTAAGGATGAACCTCACTTTGCCTGGAGTTGGCTGGGATGAGCTCCAGCCTCCCTACGACCCCAATAAAGTATAAAGCAGTTTAGAAATGAAAAGAAATGAAAATGCATATAGTAGTTTGCAGAATACCGCAATGAAAAAAAAAACATTGTATATGCTGTTATAGGAAAATAAAGATCCACTTAAGGGTTGAATCGGATGTATGTTGTGTTTTAATGTTTAAGCATTTAAGAAGATAAACAAGACAAACTAATCTGTAGTACTTTCTTTATCATTGTCAAGGTAACTGTGGCTCCTGAACCCTTCCACACACACACACACACACACACACACACACACACACACACACACACACACACACACACACACACACACA
>JAOUQZ010000024.1:17619319-17632231 GCA_028564935.1 Neosilurus hyrtlii | reverse complement strand
ACACACACACACACACACACACACACACACACACACACACACACACACACACACACACACACACACACACACCTACAGACACCTGGTGGTAATTTTACCTACTGCCATGTTTATGTCATATCCCAAGTGTATGTAATTTTACCTACTGTCATGTTTACCAGTGTAGCTAGACAAAACTTACATTAACACTGGAAGAACATGCAAAACTGAGATCAGGATCAATATGTGCAACATCTCTGTGATAGATAACATTAAATTTAACCTACAAATTAGTTCAGTTAAAGTGGCTACATCATAAATGATGAAATGATCATGAAATGTCACTTGAGCAGTCATTCTGATGTTCAGTCACATTTTACAAACATGCTGCATGTGTGTGTATTGTCGCAACCTGTGACCACCACCCAAGTATGACAGCAGTGCTCTGAGTCAGTGCTCTGACAAACGCCCACTCAATTACCCATCTCACACTCAGACCCACGCTCTTTATTTCTGCACATGCACCACGTATGCCCCAAGCCCTATTCTCTCTGACCACCAAAATGGGAAACCTGGGCTATTTCATGTTGCCAAATGTCTGTTCATGGCTGGTTACCCACAGAAACCCGTTACCTCTGACAGGGTCCATTCCTTTTATCCAGTCATCCATTAACCATAAAACTTATTTGTCAGGAAGCTGGAGCCAGTCTCAGCTGACTTCAGGCAAGAAGTAGGGTATATTGTAAACAGGTCACCAATCTATCGCATTCACAGTCACATTCACACCTATGCGCATTTTCTAGCAGACAGATGACCTTTTCCACATGTCATGAAAACATGCAAAACATGCAAAGAGAAGAACGTGCAAGTCTGCACAGCAAGGCCCCAGTGCTAACCACCTTCCCACCATGCCACCTTCATTTATTTTTCTTTCTACATTATCTGTGGTTTTTCACTGGATGTTTGGGTCTTAAGTTGTAATCCTGCTGAACATCAATAGAATTCTTTGAATTAGAGACTCATAAGGGCTTAACAAAGCTATGATGCAATCCTTTTAGACCTAATGTGTAAGAGTTAGAAAAAGCAGCAGGAATATTGTATGTGGATTTGTGTGTAAGAGCTGTTTTAGAGACATTTTAGATGTGTTGTAATAGGGTAGTAAGAACTGTATTATGTATACATTTAGGCTTAAGCAGTTGATGCTTTTACAAGAATATTTTGATATGAAGCTGTAGGTTCTCCTGTGTTCTTTCTACACATTATTAAAATCAGATTTTCTAAAATAGCCTGAACACATTTCAAGACCATAGTGAGCATGTTAAATATAACTCAAACCTCCAATGGAACTTTCACAGCATCTCATCATGATATGATTATATCAAATTGAGTAAGAATGAGCCACTGGGATGCTTGTTGTCTGAATGTCAGAGACAAGTCGCAGGAAAGTTAAGTGTTTCTATTTCCATGAGATCAGGGCTGTAGAGAGAGAACAGTGACACTGGCAGCACCAATGATCGACCATGAGCTCCCAGACCACATGTCCAACCAACGTATTTGTCTCCAACACCTTTCTGTTTGCCGCCAGGGCAGCTAAGGCAGGCCATGTCTCTCACTGTCTGTGGTGAGAGGCATGTAAAAGAACCATTGCTGATTTTTGTCAAGAGTAGACTGCATAGCCTTTAGCATGTTTTTGCCTGGCGAGCTGTCCAGGGTGTACTCTGCCCTCGCCCAGAGTCGGCTAAGGCAGAGGCAGTCATACACGATACTGACATTCATGATCCAGAACTGCATTTTCTGGATGAGGACATTAACTCATTATTCTCAGTTTGATTATTTTGGTTAATGTCCTTAAAACTGTCTGTTGGACTTAAATCCTTTTGTTTAAAAGTAAATCTTGAACTTTGTCGAAATTGGCATGCCCTTGAATAAATTTGAGTGCTGCGTTGGAAGTTTGACTCAGTATATAAATATAAAAATAACAAATAAACAAATATTAGAAAGTGTGAGTAATCACACCAGTGTCATACCGAGTCATAGCATTTATAATGTTACTCAGTATAACATGATTTTAGTGTAACAGTCATTCTCCACTGCTATGAAAATGATATGATTTTGTTATGATCTTTATCAAGAACCTGAAATACCCAAAGGAAAACCACCCAAACACATGGACAAAAATGTAGGGTCCCAGCTGGCCATGAATGTTGAACCAAAAACCTTCCTGCTGTGGTGCAACAGTGTTAATCTCAAAGCCACTGCGCCACCCTGTTGTTCTTATAGTAATGATAATCAGCTCCTCATGAGAAATTATTCATTGGTTACACAGGGATGAAGGATCCAATTTGAGTAGTTCTTGAGACTTTATAATTGCATGTAAGTGCCTCTATCAAATTGAGGTAAGCTGACACCATAAATTGTACTTTTTTTTTGGTAGATTTAACGGTGCATATTTACTAGTGAATAGCATATGCGCTTTATCTCCCATTATGAATAAATTTTGGTTGAATACATTTACATTTATGGCATTTGGCAGAACCTCTTATCCAGAGCGACTTACATTTTATCACATTTATACAACTGACATATTGAGGTTTAAGAGCCTTGCTAGAGGGTCCAACAGTGGCAGATTGGTGGCACTGGAGCTTGAATGCCTGACCTTCTGATCAGTAAACCAGAGCCTTGACCACTGAGCTACCACAGAATGCTCACTTTTGAATTCCTTAATGCATGATCACAGTTAAATAATTAAGATTCTGGGTAACAGAGGTCCTGCGATGGTCTGGAGAGCTGTTTAGTGTGTACCTTGAATTCTCCCGGAGTCACTGTGACACTATTAAGGATAAAATTGTGGGAAAAATAAAATAAAAATTAAAAATGAGTAAGAAACTTAGTGTTTTACAAACGAGGCAGGCTAGCATCAATTTTACAGTTAACACTATAATCTTTCTTTGCTCAGCTGACTGAAAATGAAAAATGTGGGAAAGGTCATAAGGAGTCTGATCAAAAATATTTAAAATATGTAAACCACTCTGTGTTGTGTTTCCTAATTTCTCAGATATCGCAATGGATAAAAAATTATTTGAAGGCAGTTCATGAACTTGCAATTTAATTAAACTGCAGTTAGAAAAGCACATGAAGGTCATTGATGTGAAGAATTTAACCAAAGAAGAAGCAACGTTATCACTATCACTCTCAGTATCGAATGAAAAAAAACAAAAAAACACACACATTCAGTCCTATGTTAGTGTAAGAATCAGAATCTTTCATATAACACTGGCCGAATATTGTAATAAAACTGTCAAAATGAAGCTGACATGCAGCATTTTTACCAAATAGTCATTTTTCATGTCAAATTCAAAGCTTTCATTGATCAGTCATACCATTATAAACATTATAACCACTGACATTGACACACATTAAAGTGAATAATAAGCAATTACTGAATGAGCTGAAGTTTGGTATAGAGAATTAACACCCTATAGAAGTTACCACCCTCTGAGACCGAATAATTCTTCATGTCATACGAAAGCCGAGTTCTATAATTGTTTTATTATTCGTTCAAAATATTTTCAAAGCAGACAGTCATGTTACTATGTTAATAGCCAACTAGTTAGCAACAGAGATCTCTATATAGTTAACATGATATACAGCTAGTGCCGTTTCTGATTCATCCTAGACATGAAAAGCAACCCAGTATGGAATTAAAGTGTTTAATGGTAAAAACCATTTTTTATTTTCAAGAATATGTAATTTTTCTTTGCCAAACAGAACTTAATTGGCTTTTTATGAGGAACAGGAATTCTTAAGAGCGGGCAGCTATTTTCTCAATAGATTTTTCTAGGATGAGGGGAAAGGAATAGATATCATAATAAATATGCAGCAGTTGAATACGCAATGTTTGAACTTTATTTAATTTCTCAATATTTATACTGTTGTAGTCCCCCATTTCTATGCTTACAATAGCATAAATATTAAGAAAATAAAATGGGATTTACAGCTCATGGCCACAGTGCTTCTGCAGTCTCCTGCAGGATGTAGACCTCCTATCTTATGACAACTTATGATAAGGGGGATAATTGCATGATTGATGATCATACACCATAATTGTTCATTTTTTCCCAATGTCAGTTGATGGATAGAAGAATACCAAGAACTCACTGGTGGCTTTCCAATAGTCAAAAACAAAAATATATTTTGAATTAATAATAACATTGATCATTGTTACCGAGGCACCTGCTTGGGATGTATTAAGCAGAAAGTAATCAGTTTTAGAAGTTGATGTGTTGGAAGCAACAAAAATGAGCAACTGTAATCTAATCATTATCATTATTTTATTGATTTTGACATGGGCCACATTGTGATGGCTAAACTACTGGGTCTATTCAGTAGTATGACTGAACTTGCAGGAGTGTCAAAGGAGCCCAAGGCTGATTGATTTTTGTGTGGAGTGAGGACTCGTATGTCTGATCTGATCCCACAAAAGAGCTACTATAGTACAAACTGGCAAAATAGTTCATGCTAGACAAAGTAGAAAGGTGTCAAAACACACAGTGCACTGGAGCATGTTGCTTCAATGCACTGTGCTGCCTGGCTGCAGACCACTTCGGTGGTGTTAATATTATTAATATTGCTTATAAATGTAAACTATAATACACTGCATGCTATAGTGTATACACATAACATGGTGTATTTGATAATGTAGTTCTGTTGAGAGGCTCATATCACGAGACCTGTTCTGTACAAGCTTTTAATGTTGCATAATTAATTGATTTGGCAAAGTTGTCAGTTCTTCAAAGCCTGGCCTAATTTTTATATGTAGTCATCATGCACTGTTTATCAAAATCTTCAACGCCAATATTTGCAAGACCTTTAAAGAAATTTTAAGTACTATTTAAAACGGTGTGTCATATGCCTTCCTTGGGAGAAACGTGTTGCCTGCGGCACGCAATATAACAGCACCACTAATTACACTATGTTACTGCTGGTTGTGTGTAAGCTTCCCACACAGCACAAGGCACACCATCAGGGTGCAAGCTGCAGAGTGGACTAAAACAATGTAGGCGTTCACAATTGATCATTGTACAATGAAACTGTGTGAAGTGTGATATCATTACTCAGTGACTTATCCAAATGCATGCATGACAACTAATTTATCTGAGGATGCACATGTCCAGGGAGTGTGAGTGGCCCGAAGTGCTTGTAGCATGCCTGAGGGGATTCAGCATCTTAAATTCAACTCCTAGCTCCACTATGTGAATATAGTAAAGGATTATTTCAGTCCATTTTTATTTAAGTTTTAACTATATATATATATATATATATATATATATATATATATATAGTCACAATGCAGCTTCACAAAAATTTTATTTAGATCCCTAATGTGCAAGCATATATATATACCTTGCCTCCAAAACAGCTCCAGTACCATTTTGGAGCAAGTGCTCGATTTTGAACCAGTTCTCAATATTTTGACAGTCAGGAAACTGTTTTTAGCTAGAAACTACAATACTACAGTATTGACTAGTATGCAAAACTCTTTTACATAGTAAACTATTTTGACATAATATTTGTTATGGCATTATGCACTTTTGGATGCTACTCCCATGTTTACTGAAATAATCAGTACTTGTGCTGTGGGCTGGTAAAATAAAAGGCATTACTTGTATGCAAAAAAAAAAAAAAAGTCTAGTACATGTGATTTTGGAGCGAACTGGAAACTGCTTCACTCACACTGTTATATACAGTTTTCAGAAAAACTGACTAATTTTTAAATTACATTTTCTGTGATTTCTGAAAATAAAGAAAACAATTTAATATTTATTTCTGTCATTGAAAACAGGATGACCAAATGTATATTTCTCCTAGAATCCTTTGCTTATTCTACAATATAAAATCACTTCATTTGTACAATTGGCTATTACATTCATTCATTCATTCATTCATCTTCTGAACCGCTTATTCCTAATTAGGGTCCTAAAAACTGAGTGAGCATGAGAGTGACTATTTGAAAAACTCATAATCTTCTTCAAGTACAGTATTTTCCTAAAGGTTTGTGGATACCTGAGCATCACTCCAATTTGCTTTGTGAATATGCTTTTTTTGCATATTTAATCACCTTTTGCTTTTATAAAACTCTCCACTCACATGGAAAAGGACCTGGGCCCCTTAAATTTAGTAAAGGGATTTTAAAATCCCATATTGTGTATCCCATATTAATATCCCAATTGTGTGCTTTCAACTCTGTGACATCAGTATAGTTGTGGGACAATGTGGGCAGTATTAGGCAGTGGCTGTGGGTGGAGAGGAGGCAGGTGGAACCAGGATGCTAACATCTGTGTTTCATCATGGGTGATTGATATGTGTTTGTGTGCTTGCAGGTAGAAAGACCAGTGATGAGGAGAGAACTGAGAGCACAGGACAGTGTGTAGACAAGCCATTATGCATTCTGGAAAGGGGGAAAAACATCCAGATTAGGCCCCTCATGGACACACATGGACACACAAACCTGGACCTTTGCATAGGCCCCGAGGGCCTTGGAGGAGAGTCATCTGTATCCTTTGCATGATGTCAGGCCTGCCGGTGTGTGTGTGTGTGTATGTGTGTGTGTGTACACATGTGAGTATTGCTCAGAATTAGCATCCCAAAAAGCACAATGTGGTAAGTGCACATAAAAAACACAAGTGAATTAAAGCTTGTTCCCTGATACCTCATTTCCTTAGAACCACAAGAATGCGACTTGTTGTTGAGCGTTGTAGTGTATTCTTTATGATTGCAACAGCAGTTCTTAGGCAGTTCACTGCCCCCGAGTCACAAGTGAAAAGCTCCAAAAAAGGTGGGGCATTAGGATGAATTATGCTAGCCCAGAAGACGAAATGATGCACAGCAGTAAAAATTATGTCACGTCATTTTCTGCAACACTTTATACTTTATTAGCATCATGAGGTGGTTGGAGCCCATCCCAGCCAACTCCAGGGTGCACCCTGAAGAGTTTGCCAGACCACCGCATGGCCAATGCACACACAACCATTTACACTCACATTTGCACCTAGCGGCAATTTGGAATACCCAATTAGCCTAATGTGGATGTCTTTGGACTCTGGGATTGGAAACAGGAGTACCTGGGGGAAACCCACACAAGCACGGGGAGAACATGCAAACTCTACACAGAAACGCTCTCACTGGGCACTCAAACCCAGGACCATCTCGCTGATGAAAGTGCTCACCTCTTTGCCACTGTGCCACCCAACAGTAGAAGAGTGTCTGAATACTAGGTGCTAAAATAACAACCAACAGTGTTTTGCAGTCATCAATTATAATTTAGCAATGTTACACACCAGTTTCACTTTAAAGAGGGTGCTGGCCTGTTGACCCATTAATTTGATATTTGTATTTAAAGCTATGTACACCCTTACATTTATTCATTCATTGATTAATTTTCTGAACCGCTTATTCCTAATTAGGGTCGCAGGGAGGCTGGCGCCCATCTCAGCCGACTCTGGGCGAGGGCGGGGTACACCCCGGACAGCTCGCCAGGCCATCGCAGAGCCATCAGTCACACAAACATTCACACTCACACTCACACCTAGGGGTGATTTGGGACAACCAATTAGCCTACTGTGCATGTTTTTGGACTGTGGGACGAAAGCGGAGTACCCGGAGGAAACCCACGCAAGCACAGGGAGAACATTCAAACTTCACACAGAAACGGCGTAGCTGGAAATCGAACCCAGGACCTTCTTGCTGTGAGGCGAACGTGCTAAACACTACGCCACCGTGCCGCCCCCTTACGTTTATGACAGCTTCAAATGTAAAAAAATTTAAATAAAATCAACTAATCAATAATAAAAATAATCATATGTTCCACAATCTTATTTAAGCCTTTGATCTGGGGTCTGATGTTCCTTTAGTAATTAAAGTGTGTGGCCTCATCATGCAAAGAGCTCTTTATGTCCTTCAGAGAAAATGTTGTGGATACCTCTGAGTCAAAAAAATCTCTAAATTATTTCAAATAGTTCCATTCTATGGACAATCATCTAAAAGTCATGGGCTGATAATCAACTGGACCTATCTGCACTTTTTTTTTTTTTTTTTAAATAAAATACGCAAGTGTTATAGATTTCTAACGATTTTCTCCTGACCTGGCTGCCCCAGCAAACTTAGCATGACTGTTTTTAAATAAATCTCCAAGAACCTCAAAATATCACAGGGTCTACAGGATCTCACACAGCTGTTATTTAAAAGTGCATATGTCTGCAATCAGAAAGTAACTGAGAAATTTGACCTGGTTTCGACCTGGAAAAAAGTTTGCTGTCCAAAAAGAACATTAGATCAAGACCCTAGCTTTCCACTGACCATATAGGCAAGTACCAAGCCTTTTGAAAAAATATGCTCATGGAGTGGGCAGCTGCAGTTATTGATTCAACTAGGAATTTTGCATCATATTGAAGGCTGCTTAAAGAAATGGTGAAGCCATTTGTAAGAAAGTGGAGGTTGGACCAGAGGAGGACCATTCAATAGCATATTGAGCACACTAGTAAATCCACCAAGGAATGGTTCAGAAAAAAAAAAATGTTGTGGAATGGTCTAGTCAATTCAAAGCTACATGAAGTTCATTCATTCATTCATTTTCGGAACCGCTAATTCCTAATTAGAGTCACAGGGAGGCTGGCGCCCATCTCAGCCGACTCTGGGCAAGGGCTCTGTACACCCTGGACAGCTCTTCAGGGCATTGCAAGGCCAACAGTCACACAACCATTCACACTCACACTCACACCTAGGGGTGATTTGGAACAGCCAATTAGCCTACTGTGCATGTTTTTGGACATGGGGAGGAAACCGGAGTACCCGGAGAAAACCCACGCAAGCATGGGGAGAACATACAAACTCCACACAGAAACGGCGTAGCTGGGAATCGAACCCAGGACCTTCTTGCTGTGAGGCAGACGTGCTAACCTGCACCGCCCCTGCTACAAGAAGTTATTTTTGCTAAATGTGGTAATGCTAGAACATGAGGACACGGGTGTACTTACTTTCTTCACAGAAGAATATTACATCTATTGATATCTTTGTTGAATAAATTATTGAAAAAGCAAATGTTTCTTATGGTCTTATTAAATTATGAGAACTATATCTGTATTCAGTGTATTAAACAGGGTGAAATGTCTGTTGAAAAAAATAATCAGTATGTTATAATATATTGAGTGTATTTGAGTTAATAGTGAGTCTGGGCCTCACCTGATTAATGAACTCGAATTGATGGTGAGTAAAGCTGAAGTTCCTCTTTCCCTGTCATCAGCCACTATAAAAATCTTTTTATATGTGCAGCTCCATCACTGCAATGCTTAAATTGTCGATCTTTATGGCTTGTGAGAGTTCCGCCATGTCACTGTTTCTAAAACAACTTCAAATAAGCCACAATGTTAAAACGGCCACATTTGTCATGCGATTGTGCTGTGTGAGGGCACTTTTCTTCAACACAAAAGCTGCATCATAAAGACGTCAAAGTAATCAATCAATCGTGCATAGTGTCAGTATGCCCTAAGAATGCATTACAAATAATAAACACATGAAATGAAAATTCACAAAAAATGACCCCGTTAGCTTCACTCTATCACATGAAGAAGAGGATCCTGTGAATGTAAATAATCACATCAGAAAATACAGGAACAAATGATATATACACTGATGAACAACTGGTTTATGCATGAAAACCTCTGATATGATCTTCTTAAAGTTTGAGTTTTGTATCTTTCATGCATTGCACTTCTCTATTCTGATAATGTAGAGAGTACAGCACACTTGTTTTTAATTAAGCTCCTCTCCCTCAAGATATAATGGGTTCCTGGTTGTTCAGATGAATCATTATTGAGCATAATTTCTCTTTCAGGAATCAAATATGCCTTCCGGTTTAAAAGACACCATAGACACAATCTTGTTTTCTTTTCAAACAGCAACTGTGTTTTGTATATATATATATATATATATATATATATATATATATATATATATATATATACACGCACACACACACACACACATCACACACTCATATTACTCATTTGCCGAACTTAACACTATTATTGTCGATAAAGGCTGTGCCTATCTCAGCCAACACTAGGCAAAGGTGGTGTACACCCTGAACAGCTCACCAGACCAGAGCTAACATACAAAGTCCCATTCAAACTCACATCCACACCTAGAGTCAATTTAGAATAGCTAATTAGCCAATTGTGCATGTCTTTGGACTGTGGGAGGAAACCAGTGGACACGGAGGAAACCCACACAAGCAGAAGAAGCACAAGCAGGGAGAACATTCGAACTTTATACAGAAATGCTGCTTACACACCTGCTGTACTCATTGTATCCTGGTCAGGATAATTGTAAATATAGAGCCCATCCCAGGATTACTGGGCACAAGGGAAGGAATTCATTCGAGATGGGATACCAGTACTTCTCATATACTCCTTACACTTTGGGGCAATTTAGCGTAGCCAATTTACCTACTGCCATTTTTAGACAAAGGGAAGAAATTGGAAAATTCAGAGGGAACCCTTGTAAACCTGGACCGAAATCACACAGTCAGTAACTTGGAGCTTAAGCTCGGTGCTTTAATGTGCTACAATTACATAAATGTCATGTAAAAATTTATAAAGCCTTACGAATACCAAAAGGTGTAAGTTGCCACAAATACTGTGCTTTTTAAAGTTTACGTCAGGTCTACAGATTTGGATTCACCACCACCTATTTTAATGCTTTGAATTAAATTTTTTTGACCAAATTTTGATGTTTTGATGTATTAACTCCTTATTAAAAAATAAGGATGCATGTACTGCATGTTGTACATAGCCAAAAGTCTAAAAATACCACAGTATGCCTTTTTATGGAATTTGTGGATGTCCCATGAGCAGTACACTCAGTGCCCGGACTCCATGTCTATCTATCGATCTGTTTTTCAATGTCCTGCAACAGGTGGATGTAAAGCCAACAGGCACAAAAATTCAAAACTTCAATTCAATTCAATTACATTTTTTTTGGTGTCACACTGGGATGTCCCACCTGCTTATAGTTTACTTTCCAAAAAGTTAGTGAAGGAGTTAAACATCGATAAACTATTCTGGTCAGATATAAGGATAGTCTTAATTTCAACTTAACTCATCCAATTGTTGTCTCTATGCATCTGATCCGAATGGAAAAATGACTGTCACTTACTGAGCACTTTGGGAACCAGAGTTTTCAGTAGCACTGAACCAGAAAGAATTTTTTCTGTTCAGGAACTGGGCTGATCGTTTCACCAAACTCTTTCTCCCCGTCTTGAAGATAGGCATATTATACAGTATTATCAAAATATAATAGGATTTAATCCAAATAGCTTATATAAAACTGAAAGTATTGTGCTGCACTTTTCTCTGGTTTATTGATGTGCTAACATAAAACCATGCCAAGTGAAGCAGCTGCTAAGCTTCAGTGCTGCTGTGTAGCGCATTAAAGAATCTGGAGCAGACACTGGCTAATGGAGCTGGGGCCCTCTGGTGTGATGTTGAGGACTAGATAGAACTGTCTTCTTTCCTCAGTCCTCAGACTTCATCAGATGCTTGAGTGTTGTCTGGATGGTGCTTTCATAATTGCTCGTCGTTCAGATTATCATTATTCACTTGAACACTTGTGTAAATAGTTTTTTTTTGTGATGAACAATAATTAGCAGGGTAAATAAAATTGTGTGTAGCATCAACTGGTTATTAGCTGAATTTATGAAATCATATTTAGATTGATCACTTATTTTATGGAGTTTGATCATCATTACGGTGGCGTGGTGTAGTGCTAGCACGTCCGCCTCAGAGCAAGGTCTGGGTTCGATTGCTGGGTTTGGGCATTTATTTAAAGAGTTTGTATTTTCTCTTTGGTGCTTGTTTCCTCCAGGTACTCCAGTTTCCTCCCACAGTCCAAAGACATGCACATAATGTGACTTTGAGTGTGAGTGGCTGTGCATGTGTGTGTGTGTGTGTGTGTGTGTGTGTGTGTGTGTGTGTTGTCCTGGTCTGGCAAGCTGTTCAGGGTGTACCCTGCCTTTGCCCAGTGTCAGCTGAGATAGGTTCCAGCCTGCCTGCCACCCAAGTAAGATTAAGTGATTTGGCAAATGAGTGAGTGAGCGAGTGAGCGAGTGAGCGATTGTTTCAACATAAGTTTTAACTCAAGTGCTCTTAAGTAATTAATAATGAAAGATACTTTGGGACTCTAATGTCACACAGCAAGAATCACAAGAATGTAACTGTGTCATTTGAAGACAGTACAATGAATTTTTTAAGTATAGCCAAAATAATATCCATATAATTCTCTAATGCCTTGCGATGGCCTGGTGAGCTGTCCAGGGTGTAATTTGCCCTCGCCCACAGTCGGCTGAGATGGATGTCAGCCTCCCCGCGACCCTAATTAGTATTAAGCGTTTCAGAAAATGAATGAATGAGTGAATCATTTTCTATATACTCTTAATGCTTACCTGATTATTAACCTGTCAGCTATCTGAAAATATTTTTTTTTAAATCAATTTTATAAATGGTCTTACTCTTCTGCTCTACTTAAGCCAACCATTTAGCATCAGCTAACCATGACAGGATTTCTGCATGTACTAACCTGATAGAAATACAGACAGGATTTTAAAATCATTTTTAAAATATTCCCATTTCACCACTTACAGTAGCCCATGAGTTAGCTTGAGCAAGCCTGAGAGGATTTCAAATCATATATATAAAATGCTCCCAATCTTTAATGCTTACTGTGCCCAAGTAGCATCAGTGAACATGACAGAAATGTATAAATCACATTTTTTAAATGTTCCCAATCTGTACTGTTTACTGGAGATATATGTGACCCAGTCTGGCAAAATGAGTCACAGTGACCAAAAATTCAAAATTGAGTTAGCCATACCATTTAAAA
>JAOUQZ010000024.1:17588306-17616373 GCA_028564935.1 Neosilurus hyrtlii | reverse complement strand
GGCTGAGATGGGCGCCAGCCTCCCCGCGACCCTAATTAGGAATAAGCGGTTCAGAAGATGAATGAATGAATGAATTAAGAAAACGCTGTCTCAATCACCTTCTTTAAAATTACCTTTTAAACAGTTTTAAAATTAATGTTAAAGAATGAGTAAAATAGGTCTGTAAACAAAGTTATGCTGGTCTTTGAGTTTGAGTGAGTAATACTGGTCTAGTCCAATTGGACCAGCTTGTGTACCTACCCACTCCCGACATCCACACCAAAAATGGTGATGAGCGATGATGGCATTTTTGAGTGCGTGGAATGCAACTGTGGACAGACAGATGGACGTGCAGATAGACAGACAGACAGACAGTCAGACAGACATTGTCGACATTGACGACAATACCCCTTGCACCCATTGGGCTGAGGGGGAAAATTTGGGCATGGTATTGAGACAAATTGTAAAATTGTAATAACGAATGCCGTACTGTAGTTGTATACATTTATCATAGACGTTATACATCTACTTTTGTGGAACATACTATATTGTAGCAACTACACACAGCATTTTTTCCTGATCCTTTCTGCACTCTCGTAAAGTTAATAAGACTGATTTCAAGTATATGAGTTCAGGATGCTTTACAGGGTTGATGTAGGGTTTCTCAGGTTTGGATTCCTTATCAGCCTCTCATCAGCTTGGCTACAGCAGCACATTGCCTGCGGCACATTGACTGGCTGGGCTTGAGCTTGTGGATCTTAATGCGATATCATTTTCACATACCACCAGTCCATAGCTCCACTGTTCTACAGTGCTCTTGGCAAAGACCAGCAGGGCTAGTAAGGGCACTGCAGCTCTCACTCTGACTCCAGGCTATTGAAATCTGATGCCATTACTGCATCACTGAACTAGTAATGTATAACATCCTCATAAATCCAGCACGGCCATTTAATGTTTTTTGCTAATGGTTCTGATATAAAAACTCTGGATTGACTCAATTGATAAAATAAACACGTTAAAGTATATTTATATAACATATCTTCCAGATATAATTGCTTGAGCATATTAACAAGATATCTGCATGGTTCTTTACTCTGAGGTCTTCAGGTCAATGTCATATAAGACTCTTATTAAAATCCTGGTGGATGTGTGAAGGGAAATTATCAAAACATCAAAATATAGCCCAGCTTGGAAATGGGGGTGAAATTCATAATGGATGCGTTTGGCATACCCTTTCTGCAAGCTGGCCTCTCTGGAGCCCTCTCATGGTCCCCATTTTGCACCATGCATGACAATGGTGTGTGTCTGACTGTCTGTGTGTGGAAAGCAGATCAATGGTTGAAGCAGTAAGCTACAAAAACCAGCTGCAAACCAGTGCAGTCATATCTCATTCCAGTCTGTTGGTACTCGTCCAGATTGCCCAGAAAAGCAGACAATAAAGATGCCACGTCACTTGGGTTGAGCTTGTGATACACACACACACACACACACACACACACACACACACACACACTATACTCTCGGTACGTCACAGGCTATCTAACGTATTCACTCGCAAATGCATACACCTGTATTTTTTGTGTCGCACTACCTCAGGGTCTCTGTTTTTCTCAGCAGCCTTTTCATCTCTATTTTTGCCTCACTTCAGAACCCTGGAGTGCAGCAGAAACAACGGATTGTCTGTTTTGATGAGAAATTGGTATGGTTTGTTTTTCCCATTTCAAAAAAACCAGTGACGCACATGAATCTTTTATCCAGCTGACAGTATTGTGCAGCATTCTGAAGCAAAAGACCAGTGGACGAATTCATCTAAGGCTCTATCATGTACAAATGATAATTCTAACACATTACCTAATACATTTTGACCCTTGTTTTATAGCACTTCATGTATTTACTGGAGCTTGTTTTCTTGCAAGAGAGTGTAACATCTCTTGGATTCAGCTTCCTTAATCTCAATGTCAAAAAAATTTTGATTCCAATTTAAAATGCAGCTAATTTTTTTATGTGAACTCTTTGTAAACTATATGCCACAAAATATGTAGCAACCACTTGGTGTTAGAGAAGGAACAATTTGTTGAGTGATTGAGATGTTGACAAGATTTTAGTGCTTCTCTCTGTTTTAATGAAGAGGGAATTCTTGAGTCTGTTCTGCAGTGAACACAAACACATTTCTCTATTTCACCAGGATGCACTGCTTCTCTGTTTTTTTTTCTCCTTGCGCTTTCCTAAGAGAGCCCAATAACATTTTTATGAGCCTACTGCTGATCATGGCAGACATCTTTGTTTGATTGTATCAAGCTTTCCCGCATGGAGAATGAAGGTACTTGAGGTAGCGTTGTCAAAAATGCATTATTTTTTTTTATGTATTTTGACACAGGCTCCATATTCCCTTTGATGCAGACATGTTTCATGAAGCGCTGTGGTCGAATATGTGACCTGAGTCAAAAATATGGAGTGTGTAAATGCTCACAGCATGACACTGGTTTTATTGTTTCACCTTTGTTACATACTGGGAAAGGCTTTGTACATTCTGGGAAAGGGTTTGATGCACAAACAGCTCTTTTACTGAGGAGGTACTTTCCATATTATAAAGAACTGCCCAAACATGGAGGAAATGCTTTAAAACAAACATTTCATAAGCAGTGTACAGACTGCCTCCCTCACTCATATCACTCGCTTGCTAACGCTCTGCTTTGTTGAATTATTAATCTCCATGGAGAGGCAGGGAGTGGAGAGTTTCTACATCTCCAGTCGTGCTCATTCTAGCAATTTAGCTGTGAGTTTAAAAATGGGGGGAAAAAACCCTCTTTATACCACTTTCTCTTTGAATCTATATACACAGGGCATCTACACCTGCAACAGAGCTGGCCTACTGCATTGGTTGAATGCTAGGGGTGCCATGGAGTGTTTTTTTTCCCTTAAATATAACCTTTTTTTAATTAATACTTTTCAATACTATTGTTTTGTTTTATTACCAACAAAGGCCACAATAACATAACCTCGAAGATTAATAAAGACTATTAACACCCCACTTCCCCAGCCCTCAACTTTTAGTAAAACTTTACTTACTGAGAGGAAAGAGGAAGTTATCTGAACTAGTGATCATGAAATGTGATGTGATGCCAACTCTGGGCACACCTTGGCAGGGTACACCTGTACAAGGCAGGGCACACCCTGAACAGCCCGCCAGACCATTGCAGGGCCAGCATGCACACAACGATTCACACATATTCATACCCAACTAGCCTAATATACATTTCTTTCGACTGTGGGGGGAAATCAGAAGAAACCCATGCAAGCACAGTGAAAACATGTAAACTTTACAAAGAAATGCCTTCACCAGGCATGGGGTCCGAACCCAGGACCTTCTTGCTGTGAGCTGGAAGTGCTAACCACTTTGGCGCCCTGAAATGTGATATTAACAAGAAACGAAGAGGAGAATCGACAGGAAAAAAGATGGAGGTAATGCAATTATTAACAGTTGCAAAGTAACTTTTGGTGGATAGGACTGTTGCTTACTTTGGATGATAGTGACTTTGGTAATTTAATAATGTCAATGTTTGCAACTCCCCACCTTAACTATGTTAGGAAAATTACTTCAAGTTTCCAGTGTTTGGGGTATAACCTTCAACATAATTTTAAGAAACACACTTTTCTTTTTTTAGTCCATTCATTCCAGTTAAAAAAACTATATATTTTTATTGACATTTAGACTAGTTCTCCAACATTTAAACTGCTTTTCCTTTTTCCATCCTCTTTTGTAATTAATAGTTGTAAGCCTTTGAATTATCTTTATTGATTGGCATTATGTATAGCAAACAACATGCATCATGTAAGAGGATTGTTCATTGCATACATGTTTTGTGCATGCATGCCAGATGTAATTAATCTTGCTGTTTGTGTTTAAAATCTGTACACTATAGTGTGGCTTAGGTGATATTACTGGGTGCGTATCACCAGTCATCAGTAGCTCTGGTCATCATCATTACTTTTGATGATTGAACTCTTTTATTAATATATTGTTAACCCTCAATGGTCACACTGATGTTTTCCCTTCAGGTGGACTCTGAAAAACTGAAATATTGAAATCTCACTTCTGTGAATTCTAAGTTTTGATCTTGATTCTAAAATAAAGAAAAACTTAAAGACTTGCTATGCAGTTTCTTTGTAAGTGTATGAGAACTGGCTGTGACGCAGGGGGTACTATTTCTTGCTTATTGCAGCAGTTTGGTCAGGATCAGCTCTGACTGTAGAGTCATGCTGTTTCTGTAATGGATAATACAGAGATAATAAAATTGAATTTTAATTAGTGGTAGTGGAGGCAACATTTGTTCTGTCCCCATGACTCTACATATGGCTCAATAAATAAATTCTTATTCTCTTTTTTTGTAGCTGTATTTAATCTTTCCTATTAAGTAACCCATTGGTTCTGGCTTATTATTCAGTCATTTATCCTAAAGTGTGACATTCAGTGACTCTTATGGATTATTTAGTAACTGCAGGAATATTTATGTAAAGGTGTGAAGTGAAGAAAGTGTGAAATGTAACCCTGAAGCCGCCAAATGCTTGGGATCCTGTTGTTAAAGAAAATAGTGTTATGTTTTGATTGTTGACCATAACTGAGCATTAATTTAAAGTAAGTACACAAAAAATATGAAAATATGTAGAAATTAAATAGCCACTATAGAACAAATCTCACAGCATTGAATTAGCTTTCATGCTTTTAATTTGTGTTCAGCTGGAATGGCAAAACACAACACTGCATGATGGATCAACATGAGTCATTTAATTTTGTTCTTTTATACAAAATGTTTTTCTTTATAAATAGGCAAAATTCTCTCTCACTTTCTGCCTGTGTGCTCTAATCATTACCTGTATTAGTTGGTTCCATTTTGAAAGCCTTTTAATGTCCTGCCACAGAATATAGAGGAGACCGAGGTTAGGTGGAACACATCCATTCATTCATCCATTTTCAAAGTCGCTTTATCCTAATTAGGGTCATGGGGAGGCAGGCGCCCTCCCCAGCCGACTCCAGGCGAGGGCGGGGTACACCTTGAACAGCTCACCAGGTCATTGCAGGGTCAAACATTGAACTCACACAACCATTCACACTCACACCTAAGGGCAATTTGAAATAGCCAATTAGCCTACTGTGCATGTTTCTGGACTGCAGGAGGAAACCGAGCACAGTACCCAGAGCGCAAGCAGAACATCCAATTCCACACAGCAACGCCCAAGCTGAGAATTGAACTCAGGCCTTCTTGCTGTGAGGCGGACATGTTAACCACTACGCCATTGTGCTGCCCTAGTTGGAACACATTGTATAAATTTGTTCCTCCTGTTAAGCCCATGCAGTTCATGAGGGTGATTTTAACTGAAATACAGTCTTTGAAGTTCTAGCTTTGACAAGGACTGTTTACTTCTTCAGTTATTCTGTAATAAAATATTTTAGAGAGCAAAATACTATTCTTTTTAGATGTTCCAACTTACCTTGCACTAGGGTTCATTTAAATGTGTTTTGGGGTTAATTGAAACTATTACCAATATCTCATTGAAATGTAAGCACTGTGTTGTGCATCTGATGAGGGGTCATGGCTGACTGCAGAGGCTGGTGATCCTGCTGGTTTTTATGGTGGTCATGCTGACTTGGGGGAAGGCACCATGGCCAGCTACTAATCACTTTACACTTTGGCCAAATCTGTGCTAACAGGCCACAGGGATTTCCTTTATCTATTTCATTACATGATCACACTGACAAAAACTTGCTAGCTACCAAACTGATGGGCACGACATGCACTTTCGATTCCAAGACAACTTATTATCTTTTTAGATAATATTTTACTTAGAAACTTTACCTTCTAATATATATATATATATATATATAAAAGGTGTTCTTGCAGTTTAATGCCCACCATACTGAAGTTTACCAAATTACATCATGTAAGGAGAAAGTATATTTAATACTCAATACTCAAAGTAATATTTCTCTCATTTTAATATAAATATTTATGCATTGCCTAAAAGCAGAGCTCTGAATATGTTTGCATGTGTATGGTTACAAAAACATGCAATCTTAAAGTAGGAGAATTAGTGCAAATGCACTTAGTGCCGATGTCGGTACACGTACAATGTATGGTGGTGGGAAAAAAAATATTTGCCCCTTCCTGATTTTTCATTTTTTTTGCATGTTTGTCACTGCAAAGTCTTCATTTTGTTTTTCTTCAGCCATTCAGAGGTGGATTTGCTGGTGTGTTTTGGATCAGTGACCTGCTGCAGAACCCAAGTTCAACAGATGACCGGACATTCTCCTTCAGGATTTTTTGGTAGACAGCAGAATTCATGGTTCCATTTATCACAGCAAGACTTCTAGGTCCTAAAGCAGCAAAACAGCCCCAGACCCTCACACTACCAAACCATATTTCACTGTGGGTATGATGTTCTTTTTCTGAAATGCGGTGTTACTTTTACGCCAGATATAATGTGACACATTACCTTTTGAGAAGTTAAACTTTTGTCTCGTCAGTCCACAGAGTATTTTCCCAAAAGTCTTGGGGACCATCAAGATATTTTCTGGCAAAATTCAGATGAGCCTTAATATTCTTTTTGCTCAGCAGTGGTTTTGGTTTTGGAATTCTACCATACAGGCAATTTTTGCCCAGTCTCTTTCTTATGGTGGGGTCATGAAAACTGACCTTAACTGAGGCAAGTGAGGCCTGCAGTTCTTTGGATGTTGTTGTGGGGTCTTTTGTGACCTCTTGGATGAGTTGTCGTAGCGCTCTTGCGGTAATTTTGGTCGGCTAGCCACTCTTGGGAAGGTACACCACAGGAGTACCAAAGCTTTATAAATGGATTTATAACCTTTTCCAGACTGATAGAGCTCAATTACTTTCTTTCTTATTTTTTTCTGAATTTCTCAGCATGATGTCTAGCTTTTGAGGATCTTTTGGTCTACTTCACTTTGTCAGGCAAGTCCTATTTAAGTGATGTCTTGATTGAGAACAGGTGTGGGAGTGATCAGGCCTAGATGTGGCTAGAGAAATTGAACTCAGGTGTGATAAAACAGTTATGTTTTAACAGGGGGTACAATCACTTTTTCACACAGTACCATGTAGGTTTGGATTTTTTTCTCCCTTAATAATAAAACCTTCATGTAAAAACTGCATTTTGTGTTTTTTTGTGTTGTCTGTGACTAATATTTAAATTTGTTTGATGATCTGAAACATTTAAGGGTGACAAACATGCAAAACAATAAGAAATCAGAAAAGGGCAAACACTTTTACACCACTGTATTTTTTCCTGCAATTTTTCTAATTTATTGGGTTGCCTGTGTGGTCACATGAGCATGGACGTGACAAAATCGAGCTCATGGCTTTATGACATTTGCATAATATTTCTGATTCTTGAAGTTTTTTTTAGCACAACATTTAAGATAAAAAAAACAAAAACAATCACTTATTGGAGTACTGGTGTACATTTCACTAAGACAGTGAAGCAATTAAAGCCCATGCAGAATCCTACTGCTTAACAATATAAAACATTACAAAAGACATAAGAGATTATGATACATTATATGTTAGGAGAAAAATATTTATTGATAAATTTGTGCCTGCAACCCTAATAGAGGATAAAGTGGTTTGGCAAATGAGTGACTGAATGATAATATCATGCCACAGGGTTAGTTGGACCATAATCCACCTAACCCCACTATGATGTTCCCCAAAACCCCAAACAGTCACTTGCCATACAAATTATCTAGGCAATAAATTAACAATAAAAGCATTGTTAGATGCATATAAGATAATATTTTTTCAAAAACACCTATGTTTGGGAACATGAAAAACACATGAAATTAGCTTAAGTTATTTTAAGACAGGAGAAAAAGTATCATCTCTTCAGGAAAAAATTGCAAAGAATATAGCAAATGTCTCCTTTCCTATTTTTTTCTTTTTCTATGCAACAATTTTGGAATTCCAGGCAGGATGGTTGAGATGGCAGGACTGAGCTGTGTCTCCAAAGCTACATTTTCCTTTTTACTGTCAATTTCTGCCGCTACCTGCTCCAGAGGCAGCTACACTTCAGACTTGGAAGTGTGCAATAAAAAATGAATGAGCACAGTTATCAAAGTGGCTTCTGAAGGCACCAAAAACAAATAAAAGAGTATCAAATTACTCAGCCTGAAGAGATGCTTTAATGCAAACTATAAAAATGGATTAGCTATAAAAAAAACCCCAAACATTTATCTATGTGCAAAATTCCACATTATATTTCAAAACACAATTTACAAACAATTTTCTTTTGTGGGAAACTTGGCAAACTAATGTTGTGTTTAAGGTGGAGTTCATTAATTAATTTGATGAACTATTTATAATAAAACTATTTATTTGTTGGACTCTGGGCGATGGCGAGGTACACGCTGAACAGCTTATCAAACCATTGCATGACACACAAATATTTACACTGACAGTCACACCTGGGTGCAATTTGGAACAGCCATTTAGCCTAATATGCATGTCTGGGGACTGTGGGTGGAAACCGGAGTTTCAGTACAAGTTCATCCATACATTCTTTTTCTAAGCTGCTTAATCCTAATTAAGGTCACGGTTAGACTGGCGCCCATCTCTGCCGACTCTGGGCAAAGGCAGGGTACTCAATGGACAGCTTGCCAGGCCATTGCAGGGCAAACATACACAACCATTTACACTCACAACTACACTCACGCAAGCACAGGGAAAACTTCAAACTCCACACAGAAATGCCTGAGCATGGGAATTGAACCAAGGCCTTCTTGCTGTGAGGCGAACATACTAACCACTGCACCACCGTGCTGCTCTCATTACAAGTTGCAACTTGTGATTCTACAAATCTACTACTAAAACAATAAATAAGTGAATTAAAAAGTAAAAAAATCAAATACATTTATGATACAGACATAGTACTTGCTTAAGTTGGTGGATTTGTGCTGATCATGCTGGTTGCAAGAAAATTTTTGACTGAAGAGCACGGTATTGCTTAACAGACCTTAACAGAGTAAAACAGACCTTAATGCACCATAGGGGATCTTGATGGACTTGGAAACACAATTCCTTCAAGTTTCATCTCTTCAATGCACAGTGCCTCCTTTATATACCCCAATCATGCTCCAAGCATGGTCATGAATCATGGAGCTCTATAATTTTTTGAATTGAGAAGATCGCAGACATCATGCCCTAGTATAAACCCAGGGTAAGCAACTTGCTGTCCCGTGATGTTTGCTTTACTACAACTATTGTACAAAATGTTTCAGGAAATTTTAAAGTTCATTATGGTAGAACAATTCCAGTGTAGCCACTCAGGACTAGAACTGTAAAAGTGCATATAAAGACGAATTTTATTAGTTTTATGTACTCTGACAGAATAAACAAAATATACACTCTTGTGGTTACTTTAAGGTAGCTTATTATTATCAAATGAATTTCCATGCATGATGTATCACATCATCGGCATGTTCCAGTTCATTGGACTCTCAGTACACTTAACATCAGGTAGTCACCACTCATCAGTCACAATCACAATCACAATTTGACATAATGAATTTAGAAAAATCTTCTTCTGGGGTTTTTTTTTTTGTTGTTAAAGCATCTTCATTATTACTCCTGGTTGGCTCCATAATTGGCCTGCTGATAATTCTCTCATTTCTCATTACCGTAAAAAATTCACTTCTTGCAACTGTTATTAAGCCAATTCCCTGGAGACACACCCACTCCTCATCAGTGAAAACTCTTTTGATTCTCTTTGAGTGAAACTGAAATTGATAGATATTTAAGTTTGATATTTCGGATTACTGATCCCAAGCCCGGGATCCCACTATCACCGGGTTGTTACTGCTGTCTCCCACCAGTGCACCTAACTGGGTTATCAAAGGCCAGCGACTTCTCTCACTGTCTATGGTGAGAGGCATGTAAACGAACCATTGCTGACTTTCGTAAAGAGTAGGCAGTATTGCCGTCAGTGTGTTTCTGCAATGGCCTGGTGAGGTGTCCAGGGTGTACTCTGCCCTCGCCCAGAGTTGGCTGAGATGGGCGCCAGCCTCCCCGCGACCCTAATTAGGATTAAGCGGTTCAGAAAATGAATGAATGAATATTCTGATTTGATATGTAACAATAGTCTTCATGTATATTTTATATTATCATTTCTTTTAGCATATATTAGTTATAAGACAACAAACTACACTTACTATATATACTAAAACTGTGGTGAATTTATTTTTATATATTTCATACTTTTTAACATAACACAATTATGCCCCGCGACCCTAATTAGGAATAAGCGGTTCAGAAAATGACATGACATGACAATTATGGAACAACTCTATCACCATATTATCTGATGACACCCAAATGAGGATGGGTTTCGCTTTTAAGTCTGGTTTCTCTGAAGGTTTCTTTGTCATGTTGTCTCAGGGACTTTTCCCTTGCCACCGCAGGAGCAAGAATTGTGTATATTAAAGAGGGCACAGGATATAATACTAACTAACTGAAACTGAAGCGGTGTGGCCTTTATTACGCTTGTAGCAAACAGACATACAGAATAAATCATTATTAGCAATACTTATGAAAAACTATTGTATGCAGTGGTGCACAACTGTGAATTTTTTTCATTGAGAACAGAGACAGACAGGCTTAGAAAGGGGACCCAAGAAAACCACAACCAATGGAATGTGAAAAACAGTAAACCAGGTATTTACACATAACATCAAACAGGTTAAACTAAACATTGGCGAGGCAGTGAAATGCATCCCGGTATTGAAGGACCACACAATGTTACACCAGCAAAATAATTTAACCTAAAAGTGCCTTGCCAGTGCTGAACCTTCAAATTGAGCGACAACATTCTCTAATCTTGGTATTGGGAGAGGAAGGCATGTCTACAAATAAATCAGTATACCTGAGTTCAACTCTTATATTTAACTGCACAGCCTCTCGCTCCAAATCTGACAACATGGCGCTAGAATTTTGGCTTCATTTCTATACATGGAAGTGCATGGAGGCAAAACATTCTTGTAATTTACATGGTCCAAAATGACATTAAATTTTATTGTAGATAATTATGAATTAGGTGGTGCAGTGGTTAGCACATTTGCCTCACAGCAAAAAGGTCCAGGGTTCGATTCCCTGGCTTGGGGCGTTCCTGTGTGGAGTTTGCATGTTCTCTTCGTGCTTGCGAGGGTTTCCTCCAGGTACTCTGGTTTTCTCCCAAAGTCCAAAAACATGCACAGTAGGCTGACTGCCGGTTCCAAAGTTGCCCCTAGGTGTGAGAGTGAGTGTAAATGGTTGTATGTGTGTTGGCCCTACAATGGCCTGGCCAGCTATTCAGGGTGTACCACTCCTTCGCCCTTCGAGTTCGTTATTATGTAATTTGTGTCATAACAAATGAAGAGTTTGAGTTCAAAAACAGATAAGTGTCATTGTTTTAATTATGAGAAAAACTAATTTTTCAGAAGCTTTATTTTAAACCTACTGAAAAAATACGTTTTTGAAAGCTACTGAAAAAAGTTTTTTTTAAAAAGCTACTAGAAAACATTTATTTTTAAAGCTACTAGAAGAAGTTTTTTTTTCCTTTTTGTAAAGCTACTTAAAAAATAGTTCTGCTCATAATTAAATCAAAGGCACTTATCTGTTTTTTAACTCAAACTCTTCATATCATTTTTTTTTTAGGTGTGTATATACTTTCCCCTCCAATAAATTAGTAACCACCTTCTCAACAGGGAGGCAGATATAGTCAGACAAGAACAGACTTTTTATTACTTATTTTGGTTATTTTATTACTACATGGTCATTTTTTTACTGTAACAGTAGGATCATTATCCTGAAGCTTTTCAGTGAGAGTTAAACTTTTTTTCTAGCTTTAATTTAATTGGTAATAAAAAGTGTTATATGTGTCAGCAGTAATGTACTCAGTGAAAATAAGTGATGTCTGAAAATTGTCTGATTTTTCAGAAAAAGTGTCACAAATTTTATTTTTTTGACTTTTGCATAGCACGAATGAACTTCAAACCTTATGGAAAGGTTTAGCAAGTGAAGAGGCCAAGTTTATCAAAGTAAAGGGTGGCCGCACTAAATACTGACTTTTTTTTCTAAAAAAGACTGTCAAAAGACTGTTATCTTTGTTATTACTATATATTGTTGTTTGTTTACTTAATCTCATCAACATGATCCAATATTACATGAAATAAATCCTTAAATAGTACTTGGTTTTTGATTTATCTTCATTTTGTTTTGTATTTTTTTTATTTCTTCACTCACTAACTCACTATGGTTTGAAGTTCATTTATGCTGTGCAAAAGTAAAAAAAAAAATAAATAAAAAATAAAATTTAATGTTTTGTTTATTAGCTATACTTTTACTTCAATATACTTGTCGGCGAGTATGTGGAGTTTGTATGCTCTCCCATGATTCCCTCTGGGCACTTCAGTTTCCTTCCACAAGCCATAGACATGCACATTAGGCTAATTGTCTGTTCAAAATTGACTTTGGTGTGAGTGTGAATGGTTGTATGTGTGTGATTCCCTGTGAGGGTTTGGCTAGCAGCTCAGGGTGTACCCCGCCTTTGTTAAGTGTCGGCTGAAATAGGCACAGTGTTTTTATTTTTGTAAAGTCCCACCCCTCACCTTTTAGCTATTTTATTTATTGTCTCTCCATCATGCTTTTTATTCATGGTTTTAACAATGGTTATTATTTTAGTTTTTCATCCTGATTAATAATGCAACCGATGTCTGTTTTTCTTTTGTGTCTCTGTTATGTTTTATTGTAATATGGATGCCTACCTCCTTTTTTATGCTGCAAAATGAATTTGCCTACTGACAGAATTAACCTTGAACATTTAAATATTTGTTTTAAAAAATATTTTTTAGCATTAGCAAGCAAGCTACCTGCTGATGCCATGCCTACCAACTTTAATTCATACAAAATTACTCATCAGATTTTAATAGCTTACTGATAAATGTGTGTGTTTTTTAAAGTTGGCACCACGCAAGCATATTAAGTTGGCACTTGGCTAGTCACACTAAAAGTTTTTCATCTAGCAACGGCAGTGTTATTAAAGCAGATCAGATAGGACTGATGAGCGTACGATGAGGCGATCCAGAGGGACACATAAAAGTCAAGGCAGATTAATCATTCATGCTAAAGGTGCTGTGGAAGGCACCAGTGCCACTACAGTGGGTCTTAATGAGCCAACCCTGTTCTGTTTCTCTAACAGACTGCATTGAGGCCAGTAGACTCCCAGTATGCACTGCGCTTATATATTGATTGCTTATCCCTTACACCCAAGGCAGCAAGAAGCAAGAAGTCCTTCTTGTGTAGTGAATAAATCAAAATGTTTTATTTCAGCAGTGGTTTGGGAGCTGGGTTATAACACATAGAAGATATGATCTAAACACAGTCCAACCATGGTTAGAGAGCAATGTTTAAGACTTTTAAAATGCAATGTAATAATTAATAATTATTGCAGTATATTAAAAGGATTCAGGGTCATAAAACGTTTTTGCCCCCTTTCTAAGTGTTTCTGATTTCCATACTAATTTAGTATAATTTATTATTATACAACGGTGGTATAGTGGTGTAGTGATTAGGGCATCTACCTGGCAATATAAACTCCTGGGTTCGAGTACAGGGCTCGGTGTGGGTGTTACTGTGTGGAGTTTGCATTTTCTTCCACACACATCACACCTAGGGTTGATTTGGTACAGCCAATTAACTTAATGTGCATGTCTGGACTATGGGAGGAATCCCAAACCCACAACCTTCTTGCTGTGAGGCGGACATGGAAACCACTACACAACCATGACGCCCTGTTTGGAGATCAGAAACAGTTAAATGTAATGAATAAAAAATAAAGAAGATCACAAAGGAGCAAAGACTTTTTCACGGCACTCAGTATGCAGGCTATAATACAGTATTACTTTATGTGCCAAGTGATGTTATATTAGCTTGTAATTACTGTCACAAAACACCCCCAAATAAAGCACAAATAGACTTGGCAGAGTATTAAATGGAAGAACATAAATAGCTCAATAGAGTCATTAGAGCTGCTACAGTTATATTAGCATTAGATTTAGGAAAATAAAATTAAGTACAAGTGCAAATGACAAACAAACAGCATTATCATTAGTGTGCAAATATTTGTTAAATCCATAAAAAAATTATTATTATTATTATGCGGGTTATTTTGTTACAGATATTGCTCAGGAACTATTATCCCAGCTCCTGTACCCGAAGTACCTGAACACAATATCTTGAGTTACAAATATTTAAAAAAATATTAAGAAAATAAATTTGTGTATCAGGAGTGAACAACACAAAGTTGAAACACAATGATACTGAAATGTTATCACATGAACACACTGACACTGTACTATAAGTATCCATGTAGGTATTGTGTTTATTTAACTGTCATGACACTGTAGGACACTGTAGTAAATTCACAGTCAGTCTGAGATGGTTAAGGTTCTGGATTGCTAATACGAAGGTCAGCAGTTCAAGCTTCAGTTCCACCAAGTTGCCACTGTTGGGCCCTTGAGCAAGACCCTTAACCTTCAACAGCTCATTTGTATGAATGAGCTAAAAATGCAAGTTGCTTTGGATAAGGGCATTTGCCAAATGCCATAAATGTAAATGTAAATGTTTTTGGACTGCTGAAGGAAAGCAGAGCACCTGGAAAAAACCCAGGCAAGCCCATGGACAACATGCAAACTTCACAAATAAATGGCCTCTTTGGGCACAGGGCTCGAACCCAGGACCTTCTTTTTGTGTGGTGATATTCACCTTGCCGGTCAATCTTCAACAAATTTTCAATTAATGTTATTTGGCATGCTGATTAAATTGTGCACCGACTAACCTAAGCATCTTTTTGTACATGCCAATTTCTCTTTTATTTGCCACAAATGAAAAAGCTTCTATATTTGCATATCAGAATTAATAGTACTCAAGGAGCACAAAACATCACCAAGGCAGCTCTTTTACCTCTTTATTTTCACTTATGCTAAATACTGTCTTCACAATATTTTTCTTGGCAAGCACACTAAATTTTAAACATTCTGGCTCATCATATCCACCCATGTTACACAGATTCTGATCAAATATTGGTTTGTGATAGACCTTATGTAGATGTTGTACTGTAATTCTTTGTGAAAGCATTGTAGATATGGAGTTGAACACAACAATGTTAAAATTACCCGTCCTGCAATGCATAAGAATCCTTTTAAAAAAACTCAGATCTGAAAAAAAAAACTAACAGAGCATTACAACCCTCCCCTTTTTTTCTGCCCTTATTCTCACGTGTTGCCTACCTATGATCACCACCAACCAGGGAGAGGCATAATCCCCTCTGTGACATGTGACACCCATCTCTTTACAAACTGCTGCATATGTGTATTTCGAAGCAGCCTAACACACACGGAGGGAAAGCCCTTTTTGTACGAATGAGCTCACAGATGCTCATGGATTGGCTGGTGATTACTGTAAGTGACAGGGGAACGTATGCCATCCTTCCCTCCCGTAAAAGCTTGGCCAATTAGCTCCTATGAACTTGCGGTCACGAATGGCTGCGGCATCAACCTGGAATCGATAGTCATACACCTAGACTATGCGCCACTCGGGAGGCCTAGATCATTACTTATTGTGGAAAAAAATTTAAATCAAAATCCTTGTATAACTTTTTGTGTAAAGTCGCTAACAAACTGACAGAATCATAAATACTGCTTTAAGACCTTGGCAGAGATAATAAAACAATCCGAAAAGGAATCTGACCAAATATAAAAACACTTTATTTAGACTGAACAGGTATCCGTTTAGAATGTGTTTCTTTTTTCTATGCCAGAAAAGTAACTGCCCAGGGTCAGTCATCTTCAGTATCCACTTTATGCATGAGTGCTAACATCATGTCAAGTCAACATAGATGTATGTGTTAGAAATGGTGTCTTCACAGTCCTCCTAAATAGAAGTGTAAAAAGGTATGATTAAAGGTGTTAGGCTATGTCTCCACTGATAAGTCCAGAACAGTCTATTATTTTAACATTTACCATGGCCTGTACCAGTATTGGTCATCCTTACAGTATAATTTGTGCATATGTAATACTTTTAAGCTGTACACTTATTTTAACGTAAATGACCATGAAAGCCCAAAACTGGTAATTTTATGCCGTGGATTACAAGCCGTGTGCTGAACTGAGGGATTAAGCAGTTTTTCCATGGAATTAATATCAATGCGTAAGGCGGGGTTGACGTCTCTTTTATAGACAGTGAAACTTATATTTTATTTACTCTGAGGACGAGAATGCTGCCAGAGATGTGCTTGACAGTAGGTCCAAAATGGCTTATCCAGCTAACATTTTGCCAACTCAGCTTTCCTGTGATCATTTGGTTTAGGAATAAAAATAAATGTTTTCCACAATTTCTGCACTTGTTGTTTGTGCAGCTCAGCACTGGCAAATAATGTGTTATGCTACATGGGTCAGTGACGTAGCCCAGCCAATCCAATTAATTCAAGACACCATCAGGCATGTGTTGTCCTACATTGTGCAATTAAAACTACTCCTATGAACTGAACTGATATTACCTTGCACATAATATACAGTACACTCATTCAGACCTATTGTCCATGTGCTTTGGGGAAAAGTCCAACATTCAATAGCAGTGATAAGTTTGTCAATCTCAGAAATGTAGCCCATGTGTTGGCTGCTATTGAATGTGCCTAATAGTTTTCACATGTAAGGATATATATTATATATTTTACAAAATAAAAAATAAACAAGAAGATTTTTTTCTTTCAAATTGACTTTGTCTGCAATGCACTGCCAAGAAATCTCCCTGGCTTTGTTGGCAGCCACGATGTTGGGTTTGCTGTAAGATGTGTCTTAAAGGCCTCATAGCCACAAAAGATGATTGTACATTTCTTCTCTGAAAAATACAGAGCTCACGGCTGTGTTTGTCTTTGAACATACCTCTTTCATATGAATGCCACACTCCAATTAGTTTACACTGAAAGTACTTACAGTCTTGCTGATCTCTGTTTGACACAAGTTTTGGCAGTCAGGATTTGTCAACCCTGAATTCAGTCAAAAGTAGTCGCCCTCAGCAGATTAAACTCACTTTGTAGCATCCCCCTTACTCAGTTGGCTACGACGTGACCGAGTCAAGTGCAGGGTGCTGGCAGGCAGATTTGGAACACTGACAGTCAACTCATTAGCTTAGCACCTTATTGCAAATCAACTTGGTTTTGGGCATTGTTATTGATAAAAACATTGTCTCTATTTATAGAGTATGGTTCCACTTTCGATAGGACACTATTAACTATAGTGGTTTGGAGGGAAAAATCTAACTTAAACAATAATCCTTCTGTAGTTAAGTAATGAAGGCTTTTTCCGAGCTGTGTTCACGGTTTACAGGTTGTTTCTTATGTAATGATGAATGCTGGCTGGAGGTCCCCCCCGGTGAATTTTTGCATGGGGTCCCTACAGCCTACAGAATTGTCACTGGAATTACCTAGTAATAACCACTTACTACTATTAGCATAGTCTTAGATAGTGTGAGTAAGCTATAGTTATGTTTATAATTATGCTTAGTAATATACTATACAGAAATTGCACATAATATAATGAATAGACATTATTATCCATTTTACTTATTTTCTCATTTCTGATTGATGGATAGCCACCCGAAAAATACTGGTATTCTTCTATGAGCCAACTTATTCCATCATTAGGATTGGATAAGTTGCATGATTGATGCTCACGGGCAAACATCCCTCAGTCTCCTCCCCCTCCCAGTGAAAGCTAGTAAGAAAATGGCTGCTCGTTTCAAGTCAGTTTTATTTGTATAGCACTTTTTACAATTGACATTGTCACAAAGCAGCTTTACATAGTAAACTTAAATTAAGGAGGAATCTAAAAATTTTCTCTACAACCCCTACACATCCCTAATGAGCAAGCCCGGCAAGGAAAGGAAGGAAAAACTCCCTCAGTTAACACGAGGAAGACACCTTGAGAGGAACCAGGCTCAGTTTTCAGATGTTTCAGATTTATGGCCTGTTTCTCTCAGCAAAAGAATAAAGTAACATTTGATAGAAAAAAGTCTAATTTCCATAATGAAGGTCCTTACCATTGCATACTTAAATACCATATTTTGTTGCTTTTCATGGGACATGCTAACTATTACACCACGATGCCATCTCCAGCAAAACACTTCTCTCTGTAATAGCATAGATCCATATACGTTGAATCAAGATGATTTTTCATGTGGATAAATACTCATCGACATTTTCTCGAACTAAATGTTGCAGAGCCAAACAAAGCTTCTGTGCTATGATAAATCCCCAAACATCACACCAAATCACAGAAAGTGTCAAATCCAAATAAACGAGATTAGAGTCATTTACAAACCTTTCATGAAATGATTGCTGCAAACATTCGCATATTTAGGTTCAGCTCCTGTTGACCTAATCACAAGGTTCAAGAGCCTATTTCTGTCTTTTTGTGTAATTCCCACATCATGCACCTTTTTAACTCTTCTTCGTCTTTTTCTTTTCATTTGATGAATGCTAAGGAGCATTACCATTTCTTTACTTGCTTCACAAGAAACTAACTATAAAAAAAACACTTTATTTCTTCTGTAAATTGTGTGGCCCAAAACAACATAAGTGTCCCCCTGACTTTGTTCTTTTGAGTTGTTGTGTGTCTGTTAATGATTGTAGGTCTTTTTGAGATAATAATAAAAACACTTTGTTAAGAGTCTGCGTGAGAAAGTGCTTTGTAAATACTGAGCTTGGTATACCACGTATCAAATGAGGTGGATCTGACGTGTGATGCAATCCAGAAATTGTTTTCTAACAAGTTAGTGGGGCTTCTGGCTGAATCACAACAGTTACAATGTGCTTTTATCTGGACATTTCCCTTATTAGGTTAACCATATTTTGAATGTTTAATAAAAAATGACAGTTATTGAATTTGGCTTTCATATAATATGAAGAATTATTGAGATCTTGGATGGTGTTAACGCCCCTTATCAAACAATTTGACTTATTCAATAGTATGACTTATTCAGTAATTCACCTCAAAAACTCAGAAAAATGGCTGAATCAATTAAAATGCAAAAATAAACTTAATATTAATTTGCTTCTCTTATGTTTCAGTTAATTTTACTCAAAACCATTTATTTACTTTAGGCCTGGTGGTTCTGTCCAGTGTTCTGACTATTCAGAAATATCCATCTCACCTTTGGTGAATAATTGTTATTTAATTAATAAATCTTAGTTTTTTCAATTAAAAAAGATAAAGGTGATCAGAAAGACAGTCTAGGCACTGCTAATGTTGTATATGACTATTATAGGTGGAAATGGATAAATTTTTAATGGGATATCTACAGTACCTTACAAAAGTATTTACATCCCTTGACTTTTTCCACATTTTGACATGTTTCAACCACAAACGTAAGTGTTTTATTGGGATTTTATGCTATAGACCAACACAAAATTGCACATAACTATGAAGAAGAATTATTTTATAAATTTTTTTACAAATAAAAATCAGCCGCTAACCGTGCGACATTAGGATGTAAGCGGCCTCCACGTCAGAAGTGGGAAATGAAAGATGATGTTATTCTATGAGGCACTTACCTCGGTCATGTGAGTTCCGAATGGTTTTGTGCTGGAAGGCCACATTTATGTTTGTGGCTGCAATGTGAGAAACTGTGGAAAAGTTCAAGGGGTATGAATACTTTTGCAAGCCATCGTACCCCAAGAGACTTGCAGCTGATATTGCTGCCAAAGGTGGCTCTAAAACAACTGACTCTGGGATAGGGGTGATTATGCATGCTCAAGGCTTCTGCTTTTATTTATTCATTCATTTATCTATTTAATTTATTATTTATATATCAGGTTGTTTTTTTTTTTTTACATTGCTTGCTGTCTTTGTTTTTGTTAGCATATTGTAAATTGGCTAATTAATCCAAAATTTTTTGTTTTGGATTTGTTTGCTATTGTAAAAATAATGTCACTGCATCCACCTTATGACATTAATCAGTTCAATTTATCTGATAAACAATTTAACTGATCTTTCACAAAGATCACAAATGTAAATTAAGATCTCACTCACAATGATAATATAGCATTGTTTTAAAGCACACTGCACAGCCAACCATAAATTCTTGGTAGCTGATAAATTCATTTAATTACCCCTACTGACATTGTTACAATAATATTCATTCAACTATTTAAATGATATTCAGCATGGAATGAATGTTTGAGAAATGTTCTGCATATGCCAGGTTCTGTTGAGATTGTACATGTAATACAATCATTGCCATTGCCACTGCATTTATATTTCATTATATAGCATTTATATTGCATTTATATTTCATTTTATATATTTTTGTATCATATATTTTATTTTATATTTTACATTTTTATATTTATATTGACCTTTAACTATAAAGTCCTTTAAATAGTTATAGTTATTGTTATTGTTCCTTTCTCTTTGATATTGATAGCTTATTCTTCAAATTTTAGGACAGTCATACTAAGCATTTCACTACATGTTGTACTGTGTATGACTTTGTATGTGACAAATAAATTTGAATTTGAAATTTAATATGCATGCAAAATTTCAACTTGGAATTTTATTCTGATGATAGAGAGTGTGGAAATCAGATAAGCTCAAGAATCTTGGCATCTGCTAACTTGTCTATTGTACTAACTGAAATCTAAAGATGGAATTAAAAATGGCATATATATACAATGATTTTATGTAACCATCATCTTGTCTGTACACAGTCATGCTGAAACACAATGAGGATAAACAAAAGCAAGGCTGAAAGGTAAGCTGTGAGATGACAAAAAAAAAGAAAAAAAAAGAAAGAAAACAAAACTCTCTCTCTCTCTCTTCTCTCTCTCTCTCACACACACACTCTCTCTCTCTCTCTCTCTCTCTCTCTCTCTCTCTCTCTCTCTATCTGTGTTCACAATTCTTTGTCCTGGCAAATGGTACCTTCATGCAAATCATGCAACTATAATTCATTGAATGCTGCCGGGTGTGAGAAAAAACCTTTGAGTGTCAGTGCAGCATATAAGTTCAGCTTGTTAAAAACCTGTTTTGCTGTAGGGGAAAAAACAGTGGAGAAATAAATGCTTTTGTATTTCCAACCTTGGAAAAGTAATTGGTGTTGAGGAGGAGTAAATGCAATTTAAACCGGGCTTTGCCTCAGCAATAGCCCTCACAGAGCTGTTTAATTTGCTGTTCTTTAAAATAAATGAGCCTTAGTGCCACATTTCCAGGTATCTGTTATGACAAGATATGTTGCCCTACATAGAGCAGCAAGCACTTATCTGTGTGATAATGTCTATAAAATTCTTTTCAATACCCTTTTACAAGTGCTTTTGCTAGCAATCTATTCTTCATGTACTGTAAATCACAGTCCTTTTTTTTAACCTAATTGGTTGGCAAGCAGAAATCTTTTAGGCTAATATTTATTGTTTCTAACTTATGTGGCTACTTCTGAGCCCAGCACACATATAACCTGTAGTATTACCTGTATTATTTTACAGTATTTACTTTAATGCTAGTAACAGGGGTGAAGAGGTGTAGTGGGTAGTCTGAGTTGCAAATTAACTTGCAAATGAGTTTGCAAATGAACTAACCAGTTAGTCTATGCAGTTAGCAGTGTGACACCGTTGTGCGATCTGTTACGAACGCCACGATTTTCCATTCGTAGCTGATCGTGGAATTTTTCTGAAATGTCACTGTTGGATACGATGTGATGCAAGTTGATACGTTCTGGTGAATAGGATTACCCCTATCGAATCCACGATTAGACATGATCATCACCCTTATTTCGGACGATCCGGTACATGCAGATGCGCTCAGATATGTTCCGATATGATCATCAGGAACTGATGCGCTCTGTTGCGATAGGATACGAGTGTGGTTGCAATGTCTTTCATAATCGAGTTCAAGAGTGATCATGATTTGGCCAACGACTGGACTCCAATGGGTGTATACAGCCATGGAAAAAATTAAAAAGAGACCACTATTTAATGGAAATGCCCATTTTCTTTGGGAGTTCATATTTTATTCATTCATTCTCTAATTAGGATTGCGGGGAGGCTGGCCCTCATCTGAGACGACTCTGGGCAAAGGCAGAGTACACCCTGAACAGCTCGCCAGGCCATTGCAGGGCAGAAACATGCTAAGGGCTATGCAGCCTACTCTTGACGAAAATCAGCAATGGTTCTTTTACATGCCTCTCACCACAGATAGTGGGAGACATAGCTGGCATTTGATAACCCAGTTAGCTGCACTGGTGGGACAGCAGTGAGAACTCATTGATAGTGGGGCTTGAACCCCTGACTTTGTGATCTGTAATCCAGCACCCTACCACCGGGCCACCACTGCCTCTTAGGTTATATTTTATTAGAATAAAATAGGGGATCAACCCAACGTAATGTTCTTTTAAAGAAAAATGTTGGGGGAAGGGAAGGGAGAAGGATTTTTTTTTATTTTCTCCCATTCTTGGTGGAGGGAAAGGAGGAGGCAAAGGAGGGGGTTGTCATAATATTACTTCCTTTTGTAATTTTTTGTTTTTGGGATGAAGGAACAATTTCTTGGTTATTTTATTGTTCTGTTCTGCATATACTCATATCAACACGTACATCATTCGTGTCGGGTGGTGAGCGTTGGTATGGGACAGATCGTGGGAGATTGCAGCGCATCTCAACAGAGCGTGGTGTTTGTCTTGTCCAAGGTTGATCCCGATCACCACGATTTGGAAGCACGATTAGATGTGATCTGTCGCGCTTTGGTATTTTCCAATATTTGATGCAATGATCAGGATTGACAATTAATTGTATTGATCATAGAAAATTTCTGAACCATCCAAAACTTTTCTACAATAAAATCAATTGCCACGACTGACCTCAAGATCTGATATCTGACAGGATCACCACAATTACTCCATGATTAAGACCATGAACGAATTGTGGAATATAGCATTAGCCTTGTTATTTACCAGTTATTCCACGAAATTGTGTCATATATGATCTGATAGCCATCTAGGTGTGTAGTGCAGAGTTGTCTATCAGCCATGTATGATAAGATTGAGTGGAACAACTGTTTAATTATATATCCACATGCACTGGATTGTTGACAAATAAAGCATTTTTATTGTGCATTTAAATTTAAAAGTATAAAAGATTATTTCCACTTTGTGGGCTATAGGAATAATCATGAATCAATAGCTAAACCCAAACCATCTGGCAAACTGGCAGCAACAGATGACAGTTTCTTTAGTGCAAAATTCATTCATTCATTTATTCATTATTTTGATTTTGCTGAATGTAGGGTGTGTGTGTGTTGAAACAAAGATGAATCTATACATGCCTTTGGACTGTGGGAGGAAACTGAAGGAACCCAGGAAAACCCACCCAAAAATGTGGTTATTCCTTTATGTTATTTTTATATTTTATTCAAATAAGCCCACAACCCATGTGCCATCTATATTTATCTAGGTAGCTTTAATATAATGTTAGTATTAATACTGAATTTATGGTTCTGTGCTAAAGCATATTTAGAACTGGCTCACATGACCACAACAAAATATTTTTATCAGTTATTGTGGTTTGAACAAAATGATTACTTATGCTTTTGAATCATTACCCTGCGAGTCACCTCACTTCAACTATCAGACTGATAGCCTCACATTCTCTTTAAGCACTCTATGATATGCTGCAGAATTAATAGGTACATTAATAACTGCCAACGGATCATCCATAAAGCAGCAAGGCAACACCGAACAATAACCTGCCACCATGCTTCACAGTTGGTGTGAAGCCTTCTCCCAAAAAACTGTCTTTGGTTTGTACCACACATTTGTATTGTGAAGGTGGTCAATCAATTCTATATTTAATGCAAATTATTCCAAAAGACATGGTCATTGGCAATCTGTCATTGGCACGCCTCCCAATTTGTCTAATCTCTTTTTGATTGTAGCAGTATGCCTTTCACAACTATTGCTACAGATACCTGCACATTTTGGGGTGCAAAATTTTTTTGGGTTCTTGGAGATTTATTTTTGCAATAAAGAGCATCTGCTCTTGGGCTGAATTTGCATGGTAGGCCAGTCCTAGACAACATGGCAGTCATAGTCATTTTAAATCTGTGCCACCTGTTGGTGCTTTTCCTTACAGTGGACTTATTTATTTAAAATTGTTCAGAAATCTTTTCAAATGCAACAAACAAATTTCAAATTTAACAAACATATAAGTGGTGGATACTCATCCACACGCTTTTTTTTCCCTGAAGGCCTTAAAGAGCCTTTTAAATTTAAACATTATAACACCTAACTCTTAGATGGCAAAGAAAACACCAGTCCCTAAATCACAAGTCCTCTCAAGGTTTCTTCCTCGTGTCAACTGAGGGAGTATTTCCTTGCTACTGTTGCCGCGGGCTTGCTCATTAGGGATGTGTAGGGGTTGTAGAAAATTTTTTAGATTTTTCCCTAATTTAATTTTACTATGTAAAGCTGCTTTGTGACAATGTCAGTTGTAAAAAGCGCTATAAAAATAAAACTGAATTGAATTGAATTGAATTAAATGCCAATATACTGTAGGTTCCCAACTGCAAGACGTTAAATAACACCTTATCTGGAGGACATGATTCTATTTTATGGACTTAACGGTGGGTACTTTTTCTATGTTAATAACCCCTTTTTTCCCATTTAGCTTCTGAAAATTACTACAAAATGCAAACATATGTTGTAATTTATCATATTTATCCATAGGTACGTTAAATATGCTTACATAATTCACAATTTTCATGGGATATACTTATATCGCACAACAGTACTTATTTATTCATTCATATACTGAACTGCTTAATCCTACTAGGTTTGCAGAGAGGCTGGAGCCTATCTCAGCCGACTCTGGAAGTAGGTGGGGTACACCCTTAATAGCCCGCCAGTCCAGCAGGTCCATCGTTCACACTCAAAATAATACCTGGGGCAATTTGGAACAGACAATTATCCTAATGTGAACATCTTAGGACTGTGGGAGGAAACTGCAATAGATGGATGAAACCCATACAAGTACGGCGGGAAATACAAACTCCACACAGAAATGCCCTTGCCAACCCTGGAACTTGAACCCAGGAACCCAGAAGCAATAACCTATATGCCACCATGCCGATTCACATGACTGTATACAAATAAATAACTTTTAACAACCAATTCTATTGTTAATTGCTAAATGTTAATTGTTTATTGCAAGTTAATTGCATAAGTTAACTGTGGCAAACTTTGACTAGCAAAAGCCAATCACCTTCAAGTAAGGTTGAAAGCCATGTCACTTTCCAGAAATCTCTTTAATTTCTTGTGAACAGGTTATGTAACTAAAAATGCTTTCTGTGATTAGGTGCTAAGTTCATTTTTCAGTAAGGCATTAAACAGGGACAGCAAAATCCACACAAGATCAATGCAGATTGCCCAGGTATAAGAAAAAAACAGTCCTCCAAAACCGCAGGTTTATGGTCGGACTTGCTCAATAATCTTATTTAGAAAAGCATACATCATGGCAAAGGAAAGGCTATTATGCTAGGTAGAGTAGGCTTAACCTACTCATGCCACAGGAGCTTGATAGCACCTAAATTAGTAATATCCCCAAATCTAACCACGCCCACAGAGACATGGACACTGTTCAAGCAAGTCAAGGATGTTAGTCTGCAGTGGAAAAGAAATGCAGTCACAGGTAAGTTTAAGAGTTCATGAAAGTACTGTTCATGGGTGTCCTTATCTAATTATTCATGTAAGTTGTGATGTTAGTGGTAAGGGTGATGTAGATAATGTTTTGCTGGAAATATAGAGCTTACAGATGGAGTTAATGCTGAATCCATTTTTGTCTAACATTTTGTGCTGGATATAGATCTAACAGATGAGGTTGACGCTGAATCCATTATTGTCTAACTCATTGGTGACAAGTCTACATAAAACAGAATGGATGATGAGATTTTAAAGGTGCATCTCATAAGCAAAGTCACTGATGGGGCTACAGTGCTGACAGGGAAAGCCAGTGGACTAATTAACCTATGGCTAAACTTTGGCCCAAAGAGTATGACCACTCAATAAATGTGTGTAGACCTCAGACAAACAACTCAACAAGCACATTGAAATCCATATCGCAAAAGTGGTAGAGCTGACTTTAAAACTTAATAAAAGTGTTAAAGTTAATAATAAAGGATAAAGAAATGCTGTGCTTAAGGTAACTGTAATACAGACAGCAAGTTTTTCTTCCTTTTTTAAAGCAATAAATTTAAAAAAATGAATAAATGAATGAATGAATGAATGAATAAATAAAAAACCTCAAACAAAAATCCAAAAACAAAAAACAACAAACAAACAAAAAAACTAAGAAAGACAAATGTAAGTATAGAGATAAGGCTCTGTAGTTGACCAGATTATCAGCTGAACATCCAGAACATTATCAAGGACACCCACATACAGTATGCTTGCTTAAAGGTAAGTTAATAGCTGAATTTTTTAAAAAATCTTTGTTGACATATATTTTTACTAAACAGGTAGAAATATTAACTAGTTTACGTCAACTATAATATTGCAATATTTTGGCTGCAAACAATTCACTTTCTCACCAGTTAACCAGAAATGCCACATTGCTTCAGAAAGCAGAAGGCTGACCTCAACATGCAAATATTAAAAAATGGTCAGATTTTCAGCATATGGTGGGTTTGCAATAGCAACAGCACTATGAAAGCTGTATGGAAAGATCTCTTCACGAGCACTCCAGTCAGGGCACATTGCACACTGACGTGGAGAAGTAAATACAGTATGGTAATTTTTAGTAATACAAATGGCTTCACAAGCATTTCCAATTTCACAAGTTCCAACTTAGACAACCAACTTAGAATTTGTGGAAATTATGTCTTTATGAGAAACATTCTGTGTTAGTTTTAGAGTCTCTTTCTCAAGAGACAGAAAAGAGAAATAACACTTGTGGATTCAAATCTTCACATCCAACAAAACATCGATGTTTTGACAGTCACGAAAACATCTGGTGGAGCCAAGCCTGAACTGGCAATCGGGAGTACTGGGAGTTTTCCCGGTGGGCTGAGGTACTTAGGGGTCGGTCCAGCCGGGAAAATGTGAGTGTTATAAAACAGTCCAATCAGACGCAATGCTGCCCCCTTGTAGCACGGCAAATGGCCCGCCCACTCTGAACAGTCTGCGGATGTTAACAGTTTGCCATAGCGCGGCCTTGTATTCACGTGGCCCCTCCCCGCCTGTTCATTTGTCCCAGCGGGCAAGCGCATGCAGCCAGCCTGAGTCCCGCCCATTCTCATTTAGCATTTATTTATTCTTTACCCATTTTTATTGAATTGCAGCTGCATGTGAGTGCATGGATATGACTGAAGTGGTTGTAGCAAATGAGCTGTATATAAGGTACATGTTACACTTCTCCACATCACAATACCTATAGTATGGTAAATATGACAAGCACACAAAGGGAAAGTCGATTGGCTGTGGAGAACCTGTCTAAACCAAAAATTCCAGGGCCTTTTTTTTCTCCCAGGGTGGTGCATCAATGTAAAAGGCAGAACTGTATGATCATCAGGCCTTTTTGAATATGTGGAGTGAACAGAAGGCAGCGAGAAAACAGGAATCGCTTTTATGAATGGTTGCCAGTCTACTGAGCACTTATCAGAATCAGAATTGGTCCAGATCCACAAGTCTCTTGATAAGCACTTTTGGCCAGGAAAGCAGGAAACCTTAACTTTGTATAGAGAACCACAAGTACACATTCTAGTTAAATTGCTTGGGGAACTAGCCAGTTTTTGAAGCAGTTTAGTGGCTAGAAACTGAGTTGACACTACACTGAAAACACTGGAAAGACTATGCATAGAAATTCATATTTACGTTCCAGCTTCCACTGAGTGAGACACAGAACTTTCTGCCTTAAATGACACAGGTTAACATCAATAACATTATATTGAATCACACTACTTATCAAACATGCAAGATCAGAATCCACACAGCCAAATTTGTACAAAGTGAGTCCAT
>JAOUQZ010000024.1:17538654-17560748 GCA_028564935.1 Neosilurus hyrtlii | reverse complement strand
TTTTTTGTAAAATTTTTTATTTTTTTTTTTATGTTCTTTGTAAAGTTTTTCTTCTAAAATTTTAATTATTGTTCTTTTGTTCTTGCTGCTTTGATAGTTCATCCTTTTGGACATTTGGACAGTCGTACTAAACATTTCACAACATATTGTACTGAGTATAATTTGTATGTGACAATAAACTTGAATTTGAATTTGGTGACGGAAAAGGGTTCAGAACAGGATCCGCCATACATACAGTGTCTTTCATGTCCTTGTGGAAGGAGACCACCATGCAATGCAGTTGGGGAGGACAGCTGATCTTCTCCAGGAGATGAAAGAGCTTTCCTGCTAACAAGGTCGAAGCCCTTCCTTAGATCAATGAAAGCCAGACACAGTGGCTTGCCCTTTCTGCACTTCTCCTGGAGCTGATGCAATGACAAGATCATGTAGGTGGTTGACCGGCCTGCCCTGAAACCATACTGGGACTCTGGATAAACTCGAGCAGCCAGTGTCTGGAGCCTGGTGAGGAGAATGTGGGCAAACACCTTTTCTATGATGCTCAGGAGGGAGATTCCTCTATAATTATTGCAGTCACTGTGGTCGCCTTTGTTCTTGTAGAGAGTTGCAATGGAGGTGGCACGCATGTCTTGGGGGACTGCACCTTTCCTCCAGCACAGACAGAGCAGGTCATACAGGGGCTGCAGCAGAGCTGACTTCCCACTCTTGATAATCTCTGGTGGGATGCCATCATTTCCTGGTACTTTGCTGGTGGGAAGCATGTTGATGGCTTTACTGAGTTCCTCTATCATGGGCACCTGGTCCAGTTCTTCCATCACAGGCAGGTCGTTGGTGGCGTTGAGGGCAGCATCATTGACAACTATTTCTCTGGAGTAGAGCTCTGAACAGTGTTCCACCCATCGCCTCATTTGTTTATCACGGTCAGTGATTGTCTCGCCTGTTAGGGACTTGAGGGGAGCAGTTTTCTTCACTTCAGGTCCCACTGCCTTTTTGATCCCGAAGAACATGCCTCGGACATTACCACAGTCAGCTAAGTCCTGGATGTCTTCGCACAGTTGGAACCAGTAATAATTGGTACATCATCTTGCGACTCTCTGTACGTTGTTCCATGCAGTTCTCAGTGCAGCAAGTGTATTCTCACTTGGTGATTTCTTGTGTGTAAGAAGATCATCATGCTTTGCTTCAATAAGTGGCTCCATTTTAGAGAGATTGTCATCAAACCAGTCCTTCTTCTTCCTTTCTCTCTTGCTGAAGGCTGAGATGGCTGCTTCATAGACTGCGTCTCTTATGCTGTTCCACCTAGTTGTGGCATCCTGTTCTGGCAAGTCTTGGAGCGTCTCCTCATCTCCTTTGGTTCTCGCAACATTAACGCGGGCACAACCTTTGGCCTTGGAGTGGTGCAACTTGCCTAGCTGTATCCTCACTTTGCTGCACATGAGGGCGTGATTGGTGTCGCAGTCAGTACTATAGTAGCTTCTTGTTGCCAGGATTGTGTTCACGGCTGCATGTTGTGTGATTACAAGGTCCAGTTGGTGCCAGCGGTGGGACCTTGGGTGTTTCCACAACACTTGGTGTTGGGGCTTGGACTGGAAGAAGGTGCTGGTGACACAAAAACTATGGTATGAACACAGTTCCAGCAACCTCTGTCCATTGTCGTTCATCTTACCAATGCCGTGATGACCAATGCTGGATGGCCATGACTGATGGTCGGATCCAACTCAGGTGTTGAAGTTGCCAAGAAGAAACAGTGGCTTTGATTGTGGTATCCTGTCAACCTGGGTGTCAAGCTCATCATAGAACTGGTCCTTGATGTCTTCAGCACTACTCAGAGTAGGTGCGTAAATGCTTAAGATGTTGACAAAACCTGCAGCTATGGCCAATCGGAGTGACAGGATACGTTCTGTGCCACCTGTTGGGGCTTCCACTGAAGCCAGGAGGCTGTTCTTGACTGCGAAGCCAACTCCATGGATCCAAGTTTTTTCGGTCTCTTTACCTTTCTAGAAGAAGGTATAGTTTTCCACCCTAAATGAGCCATCAGAGGGCAGCCTGGTTTCTTGGAGGGCTGCAATTCTGATGTCGAGTCTGGAAAGCTCCCTGTCTATGATTGCAGTCTTCCTGGAATCAATCACCTGTGTAAGGTCATCTGAGATTCCTGGGCACATGGTTCTAACATTCTAGCTTGCAAAAAGAAGTGCTAGAGACTTCTTTGGTTTTATTCTTGACTTGCCTGGTGCAAGGTTTCCATCTGCTTGTCATGCCTAAGCACTAAAACTCCGAGTGCCCATTGAAGCAGGCAGATGTTGGCGAGTCAGCACCTAACTGGCTGGGGGCTGCCCAGCTTAAGGTGGGCGGTAGCTGACTAATGAGACCTGATGATCCCTCCTACTGTCGGAGACAACCTGTGGCATCCTACTCTTCACCAATAGAGTGTGGACTTATAAACCATTACTTCTGTCTCCCGTGTTGGTCCTTCACAGTTGGTTCTTGCAGCAGTGAGGCTGCAGGGACCTCTCCAGAGCACAAAGCCTGGGCAGGAACTATGGAGATGCTGTGTTGCCCATGCATCAGTATTCCCCTCTCGGCTTTGCCAGTGTAGTGCAGAGCATGACATTTGGCACCGGGTTATCTGCAGAATCTGCCAGAAGGGAGTCAATGTCAAAAACCCATCGCCTTAGGGGCTCCACTCCGAAATTTTCCTCAGGGTTTACTCCTGAAGCTTTTCCCGTGACCAGGTATGCCACAAGGCAGCAGAGGTTTGAAATCAGGGTTTTCCTTCCCCTAGATGGACATTCTTCCCAGGTTGACGAGCCCCATCTACCCATTTATTTTGGGGATTAAAACCCACCTTATTACATTCAAGTCTTGTGTCTCTGGGAGTCATTCATAACACTTACATTGGGCTAAAAATGTTTTGCCTTTGTTGTTACAGTGCAAGTTCATGAGCAAAGCTAAGGTGATGTGTATTGCTCTTTCAACTGAAGATAGTTTAGATTATGATGTAATGAAAACAACAGTTCCCCATGCATATGAATTAGTTCCTGAGGCCTACAGGCAAAATTTTAGCAAGTGTGTAAGGACTGCCATACAGACATATGTAGAGTTTGCCAGAGTAAAAGGCGCTTTGTTTGATAAATTTTCCCAAACCAGTAAAGTTAAAACTCTGGAGCAGCTCTGTGAATTGGTTTTATTGGAGGGATTAAAAAATTGTGTGCCAGAGAAAGTTGTTGTGTATTAAAATGAGCAGGAAGTTGGGTCTCTTAATGCTGCTGCCGTGCTGGCAGAAATTTTGCATTGACGCACAAACTGTGGTTACCCTTCAGAAGAGACCCAGCTCCCACAGAGCGCAGGGTTAAATCTTCAAAAGTGGACTGTAAAACTGTCACTGCAGTGTCACAAAAAGCATGTTTTTATTGTTGAGAAGGTCCACCTCATTGCTGTTTGCCCTGCTCTTAACAAAAAAGAGTAATCGAAGTGTGAAAACAACATTACCAGTAGGTCTAATTCAGACAAAAAGCTGACTCGGTCCACCAACTGAATGGGGCGAAAACAGCAAAAGATGGCATGGATGAGGCCTTTCAACCATTCCTTTCTAATGGTTATGTGTCTGGGGCTAAACAATTAATTGGGAAGGTGTTTTTGCCTTTTTTAGCTGATTCATACTGTGGTTCTGATGCGTTAGCATGTTGTGTACCTTATCCTTGGTAACAATTTGGCAGGTTTTAAAGTGTTCCTGTCTCCTAAGATAATTAAACACCCCACTAATGAGGATTGCTCATTTGTGCTGGCTATGTTGAACAGTCAATCTGTGTTTCCTATGTGTGCTATGACTTGTGCCCAAGCAAAAAAGTTTGCAGACTGTGTAGATTTTGATGATTTTTTTCCTGAATCCCTCTAGTACCGATGCTTTGTTACCACCTGATCAGGATGAGAATAAAGAGTGTCTGAAAACTGAATTCCATCCTGATGAGAGTTTGAAAATATCGGTAGATAAAGCACAGCTAATAAAGGAACAACAAGCCAACCAAAGCCTGAACACCTGTGTCTCTCTCATCAAACAACCAACCAATGATAAATCTGTGTCTTATCTCCTTGATGTCAGTGTGTTTATGCATTGTTGGTGTCCAAGCTTTGAATTGGTGCACATGTCTGTGTGCCAAATTGTAGTTCCACAGCCTTTCCATGATTTCCATGCACAGGTCCTTAGTTTAGTTGGTTTGTCTGGACACTGAGGGATAAGGAAAACTTATATTCAGGTTCTCCACTATTATTTCTGACCTTAAGTGTTAAGTCAGATGTGGCAAATTTTTGATGAGTTTTAAGTCAGATGTGGCGAATTGTCATCTCTGCCAAGTTTCCGGTAAACTCAATCAGCTCATTCTCACTGCTCCACTAAAGCCAATCCCTGTATTAGGTGAGCCTTTTAAGCATGTCATCATGGATTTCTTGCCGAAAACAAAAGCAGGTCATCAGTACATCCTCGCAATAATGTGTGCTGCCAGAAGGTTCCCAGAGGCCATTCCGTTGTGCACACTAAAAGTGCATGCAATTGTGAAGGCACTTGTGAAATTCTTTTCAATACTCGGCTTTCTAAAACATATTCAAAGTGACCAAGGTTCTAATTTTATGTTTAATCTTTTTCCCAGGTCATGACAGAACTGCGGATTAAGCATCACACTTCCAGCACATATTACCCTGAGAGTCAGCTGCACTTGAGCGGTTTCACCAAACGCTTAAAGCCATGTTGAGTAAATTTGGCAACAATTCGAAACATGAGTGGGATGAAGGGTTACCCCTTTTATTGTTTTCTATTAGATAGACTGTGCAGGAGTCATTATAAGTCTCTATAAAACCGCAACAAATTTTAGATTGTTAGTTTATTTTGTGAGAGGCTGCATCAGGCATGTGAAACGGCCCATGAGTCCCTCTCTTGTGTTCAATCAAGCAAGCAAAGTTCTCGGGCCGAAAAAAGAAAATCAAGAGTTATGTTGATCAGGGAGATGGAGCCGCTTCACCTCTGTATGAGGCACCCATTGCCTCTGTGGTTGTTGAAAATCCCTCATACAATTCCAGGGATGATGGGTTAATTGATCAAAATGACACTGTGCGGGCACTGTGACACTATGCACCCCTACTGCGTACACCCGTCCAAATTGGGCGGTGATGCAGAAAGAGGTTAATTATCTCTTAGATCATGGTTTTACTGTCCCTAGCAACAGTCCACGGAGTTCTCTATTACTGGTAGCTAAATCAGATCAGACCCCTCATTTCTGTAATGACTACTGCAAGCTAAACAGCATCACCAAATCTGACTCTTTTTCTCTCCTTTGCATGGACGATTGTGTAGACCAGGTCGGGTCTGCTATATTTGTAACCAAATTAGATTTGTTAAAAGGATACTGTCAAGTTCCACTTACTCCACGTGTGTCAGAAATCTGCACATTTTTCACACCTGATTATTTCTGCCAGTATAAGGTGATGCCTTTTGGTCTAAGAGATGCTCCAGCCACGTTCCCGTGGCTAATGAACACAGTACTGTGGTGTTAACAATTCTGAGGTTTACTTGGATGACATTGTAGCATACTCATCCACTTGGTCAGAACATGTAAAAATTAAAGAAATATTTTTAAGTTTGTGCACTGCTTTTCTCACACTTAAGTATGAATTTGGTAAGGCAAGAGTAAACTACTTGAGTAAGCAAGTGGGACAAGGATTTGTGAGTCCTGTCTCTGCTAAAGTGCAGACATTGATCACCCAGTTTGTTAATTAAAAAAAAAAAACCTAAGAAACATCAATTACACTACAGCACTATGTAAAAGGAAGCTTTATCAACCTTGTTAGCTTTATAATACAGGGAAATGCTTCTGTAAAGTTCTGTAAAGACTGTTGTGTTCTTTGATCATAATCCTTTTGTGTTTTTGACCCAAATGCGTAATAGTAATCAGAGGCTCAATCAGAGGCTCATGCCTAATGATGGGTAAATAGAATACATTTCAGGGATCAAAATCAGTAAGAAAACAGACACAATCACAACTTTAACACACACGCATTTATTCATTAACTATAAAAGAAATAATAAGCAAAAATTACAAACAAGATTGATTATACTGTAGAATTGAATTTAGCAAGAATATACAAAATTAACAGAGATATATTATTGGGTTACATTCCTAATTATTATCGTTGAGGTCAGTGAGAGAGCAAAAGAGATATAGAGAGTGATGGGTAATTTTATATTGTAGAGGAAACAAACCAGAAACACACCATTAGTTATTAAATGCATGTGATGAGATTATGTGCAGATGATTAAATGTTTTTCTTAAAGTTCTGTACCACTTTAGAAGTTTTCATGAAAAGATAAATATTGATTTTGCAGATTTTATATGTGCAGTTGAGGGTTATTCTTTGAATTTCTGTTGTGAGCCTGAACATTCTTAGAGGCATACAGATTTAAAAGAGAATGTAGTGTCCTCTCTGAAGAGCTCTTTGCCTTCAAAATTCTAAACTAGCTTTTTGACTGAATTTGATTCCAAACTACTCAAACTTTCTCATTTTATTCTCTTTGTCTGACACAAGCATGAACGTTTTTGAAAGCTGGGTATGCAGAGGCAATTGTACAAATAACGGATTTGTCCATGGGATTCTGATGTAACTCTGGGGGTGTAATCTGGAAAAAATTGTAGTCTCAGGAATCTTAAAACCACTAATTTCAAACGTATTTTGATATCTTATGATAAAATGTATAGATTATGACATATACATGTTAATAACTTTGAGGGTGTAATCAGGGCAAGTTGTGATCTCAGGAATCAAAATGTATAGATTATCACACAAAAGTGTTACTAACATTTCACAAATAATCTGGACCTATTCACAAGTATCATATTAATACCAGGCATTGATGGATTTTTTTATACCTTTATTATTACCTTTATTATATTATGTTTATACATTTATTATTACCTTTATTTTCAGTCTGTGGAATAAAAAGAGTGAAAATATTATGAATACATAAAATTGGTTTACATATTAACTGTAAAAATTCAGATAAACACACATATACATAAAAACGTTTGTCTTGGCAGTGAAGGAGGAGAGGCCGCATACTTACACCCCTCCCCACATTGTGTGTGTGTGTGTGTGTGTGTGTGTGTGTGTGTGTGTGTGTGTGGGCGCGTGTGTGGGCGTGTGTGTCTGTGTAGCAAAATTACATGTTTGCTACCTCTGTTGGGTTCATATGTAGACCTGATACTATTTCGTGCCTTCCCAACCTCACTGCATATCACTGCTTAGAAGTGATATGGAAATTTAAGCACAGCTATTGTAACTTTGCTTCCATTCAAAGAGTGGTCAAGGTAAGAACTTCTTCCTGACCTGGATAACCCTTAGTGCAGCAGCTGTTTTTGATGTGATAGACTGTGGAGGACTGCCTCCCTTCTTTTTTGAGAGCTTAAGTGCTTTGATTAATGCCTTACCTGGGATATCAGATTTGAAGTGTCCTGGCAATCTCCCCATTGAATGTTCAATCAGTCCTCAGGTAAATGATTAAGTTCTGAGTTCAAAGGCCTGAGCTGTGCACATGTCCCTCTGGAAACCCTTACTGTGATGAATATTCCATGCATATTCATTTACTTCATCAACATCCCTTTCTTTTTCTTTGATGAATATCAAAGTGGCCTGCTGTTCTGGCAGACATTATGTTACCACACCATATGTCCTGAAAGGTCATTCTACGGTTGGACTGTCTTGCAGACATGGAACTCTTTAATTCACCTCTGATATGAAATAAAAGTGAGTGTGGCATTTTTGAAATAGTGAATTTGAATCAATTAAGTGAAAGATATATATAAAGAATATAAGTGCGAGTACTATGTATGTCTAGAATGTAAGTGGTAACTTGTTCACAATTAATTGACCAAATTATATTGGAACAAGATAAAATTGCATGCGAATATGTTGGCATATGTAGCTACTGATTCTCATTCATTTTTTCCACCAGATATTCCTTGAATAAAATATTCATATATTGAATATTACTACATTTTATATCATGTATTGTGTAAAGTGACTAAAATGGATAAAAGTATGTGGATGGCTGACACACCAATATGTTTTCCTTATCCAAACCATTGTCGCAATGTTTGAAGAACACAAATCATTAGGATGTTTTCGTATATACTGTGACATTACAACTTCCATTCACTTTACATGTTCCACCATGATAATGGTCCTGTGTACAAAATGAATTAGCTCAATGAAGATATGGCTTGCTAAGATTGGCATAAAATAATTTGAATGGCCTGTACAGACCCCTGACCTGAACCCCACTAAACAACTTTGAACCATAATGTTTTGGGTAAAAACAGATAAAAATACAAACCATGTAGCAGAAACTGTATGAACAACAGAAAGTTGTTAGGTATGTTCATAACAGTGCAATGGAGTTTATTAGTGCTGAGTGTAAGGCATAACTGACTATGACAGCATAACTAAAAAGGAAGAACCAAAAGAAAGACAGATATGAGGGCACCCTGTGACATAAGGCAATCTGTCACTCCACTGTGGACATACCTGGGTGAGCATGTGAGAGTGAAGGAGTTACAGCATCCAAACATCACAGTTTACCCTCAGCAAACCTGATCACACTAATGCATAATAATGTCCCACAGACATCCTTTAAAATATAGTGACAAGTGTTTGCAGAAGAGAAAGGGGGAATAAACACTTTTATATAATACATTTTAAATTAATATTTAAGTGTATTTCAATATACAGTACATATATGTGTCCATAAGCTTTTGGCAATATAGTGTATCTACACTGTCATTAATGTGCTTTCTTGATCCAAATAGTATGACTTATTAACTAAAAAAAGACCTTTTCACTTTGTGCTGCAACATTTATGACTATAAAAGTTTAATAAACATTCAATATTTATAAAGAGACATTTTCTAAGGTTTAGCCTACATACCATCCCCTTGAACCCCTAAACAATGGCACACTTCAGGGTCATCAATGTTAGTCATAGCCTCCGGAATACCCAGGAAATGCTAGCTTCATTGGAAAAAGATGGCTTTTCGTAGTTATCTTCTATGATAGAAAAATCTGGAGGTTCAGTTCTGTTGTTATACCACTCTCAGAACTCCTTAAAAGCAAACCTAAATGTACGATCATAACATCATTGGCCGGAGAAGCGTTCACCAAAGTAAATGCACTTTTCATGTGCACTATTGTCTTTAAAATGGCAAATCCCACAAAGCCATTTATAGTGGAGGTTGATACCTCCAAGGTTAGTCTGGGAGCTATACTCTCTTAACGGTATAGGACCTCTGGAAACTTCCATATCTGCACTTTCATCTACTGTCAGAGGCCAAGTTCAATTATGATATTGGTTACAAACTGCTTGCAATCAAAGCAGCATTAGAGGAATTTTGTTAATGTCTAGATAGAGCGCAGCAGCCTTTTGTGGTGCACACTGACCACTGGAACTTTGGGTACATCCCATCACTTCGGACATGCCCTTATTCGAACATCCCATCACTTCGGACTTTGCCCTATGTGTGTACTACGTAGAGCACAACATAGAAAGTGGTGACGTATAATCAATCAACGCAATTTATTACCATTCTTCATGTTGGGGGCCCTGGTCTTGTAAAAGCTAGCTCAATGCTTTGACCCTTGCCTAAGGGCTTTCCCTTTAGACCAGCTCTTCATTCCAAAGTCCTTCCATGAGTCAGTGACACAATTGCCTCACACTTGACCCCCTACTGTACATCCCAGTATTCAGTGCACTTTTAAGATAATAAGAGAAAATATTGGTGGCCAAAATATGAAGCTCCTGCTTCAATTGTGACACCACCTAAAGACCCTGTGTTAGAACCCACCAGGGAGTGTGAATCATGTTCTCTCATGTTTGTTCTGGCTCTTTCTCTGTCCAGGTCACCTGAGTCTCTCCGGCCCGGTTGGTAATTACAGGCCCCGCCCTGATCATCTCCACCTGTTCCCCATCAGTTGCTCCTGGATAACGGCCCGGCATCTTCCCCTGGCCCCCCTCCAGATCGTCTTTTGCCGTCACAGAGAATTGTGCTTCTCATAGCCGCACCACGATCCAGCCACCCTTTCCACAGCACCCTTGTTGACCTTGTTTATCCCTGAGCACCTAAATAAAGGATCACTGCGTTCACGGTATTCCCATGTGTCTGTCCTGCATTTGGGTCTATCAGTTTCTTGGTATCAGGTCTAACACATTGAGATTTTCCTGGCAGAAAGTTATTGCTCCTGCCAATACCAAATATACCATGGTTCCACATAACAGTGAATAAATAATTTTTGCTATTAAAAGAATTTGAACTAATAGGGAAATACTACTTAAAAAACAGTAATACTATTCATATATAATTGTATTTAAATATTTATTTATTTGTTTGTTTGTTTATTTATTTTTTAGCAAACAGCAAATCAAAAAAGCCTACTTAGATTTTGGTCCCTGCTGCAGGGCACTGATCTTCTTAAAAACAAAATTCCGCACACTTTAAACTACAGTTATACAAAACTCCAAGAAATTAGCATATTGCTGTAGAAGCCTAAATCTGCTCAGACCCTTTACTTCATGCCATGCCACAGCAACTAGAAAGGTCATTTCAATTCTTATCCTCAGTAGTGCCATCAGTTGCTAGGCAACAGCCTACTGAGCTGGAGGTGTAAAAAGCTGTTTGCACATTAACAGCACTCAAGGTCAACCACACTGCCCACCTCTTATTTTGACTGGGATAAACGTGAACGCACGCACACACACACACACGCACACACACACAGCTGGGGAAGAGATAAAGCTTAGCATGCTGTTCATGGGACGGACTGGTGGTAAAATAGTTACTGGTTGCCATTTGCTTGTTTATTCAATAGGCTAATTAATAATCTTCATACAGTATTTTGCTAATAGTTAACTGCTGCTGAAAACTCACCTGTGGAGTGCCTAGCCCTTTTTCATGATGTGAGTTAAGTGAACACTGATCTTTAACTCAGACTTGAAGGAAACTTAAGTGATTTGTTTTCTCAGAATAAAACTTAACACTGAGTCTCTCAGTTGTTTCTAGCAGGTTTTTTTTGTTTGTTTGTTTGTTTGTTTGTATGTTTTTTCATGATGATTGATGATTATTTTGAGCGCTTCTGTTTTTCTTAACAATTGATCATTTATCTGAACAATATTCTTATTGTTCTTCTTATATTATCTTTCTATATTAGCCCTCACATCATTCAAATGACTCATTAGGGATATGTTGTCAGTACAGTTTTCTCTATAACAGGTGTAACACTGAGCATGTTTCCAAGGTAACCATCTGTCAGGCTGTCAGAAATATTAGTCTTGCACTTAAATGCTTATTTTACACATTTTTGCTAATCCCAAGTCCCACAAGATTAATTAAGGGAGAACTGCTGCCAACATTCTAAGTAATAATTGATTTGTTTAGTATGAAGCTTTGATAATTAAAGCAGTAATCAGTTAATTTGATAATTTTGAAAATATTTTATAGTTCCTGGTGTGACTGGCTGCATAAATAGCAAATATTTCTATGACAACACTATGTAACTAAAGGAAGAATAGTATGTTATGAGAGAGAGAGAGAGAGGAGATTTTTTCTTTGTTTATTAATTTTTTTGTCATTGTTATTTAGCTTTTTAGAAAATACATTTTTAAATAAATGATCAGGCCTACCACATTTTATGTATGTGATATTTCATCATACCTAATCATCATTTTAGGTATGAGATATTTTATCATAGTGGCTCAGTTGTTAGCACATCTTGGCCAATGGTTCTCTGTGCAGTTTTTATGTTCTCCCCATGTTGGTGTGGGTTTGCTACACGTACTCCGGTTTCCTTGCACAGTCCAGAGACATGAACATTAGGTCAACTGTCTTCTTTAATCTTTCTAATCCCACCTCTTGCCCGAAGCCAACTTTGATTGGCACCAGTTTCCCCATGACCCTAATAGGATAAGTGATGTGGAAAATGAATGAATTTTGCAATATCTCGTATGCATCCCCCATTTGCAAATGAGAGTCAAGAGGTGGGTCAAAAAGTGAAGTCTGACAATGCACAAATACGAAATCAAGGTGTGAATAACCCTGGTTAGACTTCAGTGTGAAAGGGATAATAGTCACTTACAAAGGACTGTACTTAGTGAATGACCTCTGATTAACTGTGTGATGTTGGTTTTAGAGACTACACAATCTCTTACACAGTAAAACTTTGTCAGTCTCTTTAAACTATCACAGACAGTTGAGCCTCCTGGTCTTCAAATTCTCTCACTACTGTAACTGGGCTTGGAGACAGGGATGCTGCGATCATTCTGTAATCATTATCCTGTAGCTCTGAAATCAACCAACTGCTGCCCCAATTGCTCAAATAACCTTTTCATGTGGCTCATGGCAGACTGAATTATTTGGAAAAAATTCATAGGACAAGTAAAAAATTTTGAAGACAGATTATATCAGTGTATAATATTCAGTGAGCCAATGAAGAAGGCAACTGCATAAACTCAGTGTGTGCTTTATTTAGGGTAATCCGTGAATCAGTGGTAGTTGTCATAGGAGAGCGATTACCAATCAGAGCTTAAAGATACCATTGATTGGGAGATGCCACAAACACTGACTTCCCAAAAACATTTTCTATAGGGAAACAAAGAGTTTAATCATTCTGCCTACATCAATATTGAAGAGAAGCTCCTTATTGCTTTCCACTTTATGAATACATGCAGAAATGCTTGGGTCCATCTTTCTGAAATGGTTTGCATTTTCTGCAAATACATATTTATGTGTGTTTAACTTTGCCCAGTTCATGATATGATAATAATAATAAAATAAACTATTAATTATAATAATGTACGCTTATACGTTATTAAGCTAGGGTATATTTATTTTTTTATATACCATATTAAGCCTTCAAAATTAATTTGTCTTTGTCCATATAAGTAAGCACACACATCCTCAGAGCAGTGGGCAGCCACATTGTGGCACCCAGAGAACAGTTCAGGGTTAGGGCACTTCAGCTGTGAAGGTTGAGGAAGGAGAAGGGAAGTGAAGATACTGTTCACTGCTCACGGTTTTGCTCAAAAACATTTGAAAGCTGGAAATATGTTAAAGGGTTCCCTAAGCAACCAGAGCTGGTCTTGAGTGAGATTCACCTGTGTCGTGAATTGATTTGATTTTTCACTCAAATCACTTGTCACTAATCAATTTCTGTTTGGACATTAAGCATCTATTCTTGTTTGCAAATTTCATGTCTCCTTTAGTGGTGCTGTCACATGAAACACCAGAATTTACTGTTATTGTACATAAAAAACAGCAATGCAATTGTTTTACTATAGAAATTGTAAACAGAAAACAAAACACAGACAGAATACTGGTTTGAAATAAATTTACCAGGGGTAAAAAGAAACATTGCACCATTACGAATAAACCATGTGAATTCTCACAAAAACAATTCTTAAATATGAGCATATCAATCCACATCAGGGTAAATAGTTGTTAAAACATAAGATGGGGAATTTAACTGGCCGTTACAATGATCTACAGCTACCGACTATTTTATGTATTTATAATAACATAATATGGGCGCCAGCCTCCCCGCGACCCTAATTAGGATTAAACGGTTCAGAAAATGAATGAATGAATGAATGAATGAATGAATAACATAATATCATTATAGTAGATTTCTGATTTTCATGGGAAGGGAAGTGGGAAATACAGTATGTTGGAGAAAATTTGATGCCAGCAAGCAGACCAAACACAGTTATTGGGAACTGCATCAGTGCAGCATGTACAGTGTAAACTATTACCATAAATTTACAGCCAAATTTCATCTTTCAGGAGTTCAGGTCTGGGACGCAACAAATCTAAAAGAAAAACCCAGGGATTCCTCTCCCCAACCACACTCTCTAGCTCTTCCTGGGGAATTTAGAGGTGTTCACAGGCTAGATGAGACATATAATCCCTTCAGCAAATTCTGTGTCTTCCCTGGGGCTTCTTCCCAGTTGTGTGTGTGTGGAACTCCTTCAAAGGCGACTTGGAGAGATTATTATTAGATTCTTGAACCATAGAAACTGACTCCTTCTGATCCGGAGGAGCAGCGGCTCTACCCCAAGTTACCCCCTGGATGTCTGAGCTCCCTTCCACACAGCCATTTGTGTCTGCAATCTTTCCGTCACTACCCAAATCTCATAACCATAGATGAGGTTTGGGATGGGACAGTGGTGGCTCGGTGGTTAATGTGCTTATCCTAAGGTTGTAGGTTTAAGCCCCACTATGACCGAGTTGTCACTGCTGCCCTCCCAGTGCAGCTACCTGGGTTATCAAAGGCCAGCCATGTCTATCACTGTCTGTGGTTCACTATTCTGCATCATCAAAATTGCAGCATTTTTGGCAGCTTGATACCTGTCAGCTGCCTCAGGTGACCTCTGGGACAACCAAGCCCAAAAGGCCTCCTTTTTCACCTTTACAGCCTTCTGGAAGCTGCACCCACAGTGGAGACCCTAAATATAGACCATTCAGCTTACATGTCTCCAACCACCCCTGGACGAGAGAGAAGTTCTCCCAGAGGTGTCAGTTGCAGATCTCACAGATGGAGGTCTTCGCCAGACGTTCCAAAATCACCCTGACTACACATTTAGATTTACCAGGTCTTGTTGGCTGTCTTCCTATCCACTAGACCGAACTCACCAATAGGTGATGATAGTTGACAATTCAGCCCATCTTTTTACCTGAGTGTCCAAGACATACTGCATACACTTACAAATATTATATTTCATTATATTGCCTGTATATTTGCATTATATTTCACTTATATAATGCAAAAAAAAAATTGTATCATATATTTTATTTTATATTATTTTATATTTAATTTTATATATTTTTAGTTTATTCTATATATTTAGTTATTTTCTATTTTTTTGCATTTTATATTTATACTGACCTTTAAAATCCTTTAAAAAGTTTTAGTTATTGTTATTGTTCTTTTCTTCTTGTTACTTTGATAGTTTTATTCTTTACATTTTGGACAGTTGTACTAAGCATTTCACTACATATTGTACTGTGTATAATTTGTATTTGACAAAAAATCTTTGAATTTGAAATTTGACCAACTATACTTATGACCACCTTATGCTAGAACATGGTGTTTGTTATGGATAATCCATGCCTCGCACAAATTTCCAATAGCAAAACACCACTTGGGTTTAGATCGGAGAGGACGTTCCTCACAATTACTCCACTCCTGGTCACTCCAACTGTAGCTGCCAGTAGACTACTGTAAACCCAACATTCTACAGTAGAGTATTGTAAAACATTTAACAATAATTAACTGTTGAAATAAATTACAGGAGTGACACTGTAAAAATACAGTAAAATACTGACAACTGTAGCCATATGTAGATTACTGTAATTTTACAGATTTTTTTTACAGTGTAGATAATTTTGCAGAATGACTTTTTACAGTGCAGATAAATGTCTTGGCATGCTACCCTGTAGTATAGGGTAAAAATCTTAAATTTCTAAAAAAGTTTTAACCAAAATTAGGTCATTTATAGACAACAATCTCTGAGACACTTTGAATCAAGAGCCTGTTTCTGATGACCAATAATGACCAACAAAAGTTTTTTTGCCACTATATCACTGTTTGCCACTCACCCAACTCTGTATTTACCAGCCACCGGAGTGATTGTTCCGAAAAAAAGAAAAAAAAACAAAAACGAAACGACTGAGCCTCTAAGTGTTTGTGTGTATGTGTGTGTGTGTGTGTGTGTGTGTGTATATATATATATGGACAGTATGTAAAGTGTAACAATGTATGTGTTGTCAACCGAGGTCCAGGTCAGTTACAGTGCATGTAATAATGCTTATATAGTGCTGGTCCAGTGCAGTCCCAGTAAGTGTAACAGTGTTGCAAAGTGACCCGTGTGAGGTCTGGTAAGGCTCTGGTATCTTCACAGCAGAGGGGCTATGTTAAGTATTGGAGTGAGTTTAGCATTGAATCAGCTCTGAAGTAGAAGCTGCTTTGTAGTCTGGTTGTGCAGGCATGAAGAGATCTGTGCTTACCTGATGGCAGAGGCTGTGACCGTGGTGGGTCACATAACTGCAGTTGTTTATAGCTATTTGGCTACAGAGGGTTCTGTAGATTTTTTCCTTTGTTGGAAGATGACGAGCCAGTGATCCTCTGGGCAGTTTTGATGAGGTGCTAATGATCCTTCCCTTCTTCAGAGGTGCTGTGAGAGTGCCATGCTGTAATTCAATAAGTGATGATGGAAACTGACCTCCAGGCCCCTCAGGAATTAATGCCTCTGAAGACCTGTTTGGTCACCGCTGTTGTGTTGTAGCTTGTGTTGAGGTTCAGACTGATATTGACTGCTAAGAATCTTAAGCTGTGACTTTATACCCATATAACACGATTTGGAGCATGTTCACACTGTTTTTAACTTGTGCTTTAATTTGTGTAGTTCATAAATAAACAATGGACAATGTCCATGATAAACAAGCTTTTGTCATGTTAATGCTAAGAACTTACTGACTGCACTGGACGTAACTATTTATTCATACTGCTCCTTGATTTAAAGGTTTACACCTTAGGTGAGTACAAGATCGCTACATGGTATAGTGCATAACTTGGTCATGTGTTACAATCATCATGAATGTTTGCAATGCTCATTCTTACAGTTACAAAATGGCAAGGAAAACCCTGAGAAAACCACTCTACCCCTGCTTCTTAATGTACACATCAAACTATTACTTTCAGGATTATTGCCACAAGCATTAGGCTTATCAGTGACTGGTCCAAACTACCCTATCAATGGTAATAAAAATAATAGATTTTTATAGTTTATTTTCTTTTTTTAATCACATGAGCTTCCAGCACAGGCAGATGTAGAGCCTTAGAGATCCTCTAAAGTAGGCCCTAGAATCATATAGATTCAGAATATTAAACTTATTAAACTTTTTGCAGAAATAATAACCCTTTTACATTCAGTTGACACACCTTTTCTACAATGTACCATGATTTCCAGAAATCATTATCATATTTAAAAAAAAAAAAATACACAGATTTGCCATGCTTGAGTGAAGCACTGTGTAACTCAAGTGCACAACCATACAACTGACCATATTGCTTTTACGCAGCACTGCACACTCAACTTCAATGTATTCTGATTTCACTGTTCATATTTATTTAACCCGTCTTTTCAGTTTGTCCTTCATAAATAATGTTCTCATGTTTCTGTCTTACTGCCTGAAAAACCTCACCAACAAAGATTAATTCATAATGGCTCATAATGGTAAGTACTGCTTATCACAACTTCCTGTGTAATATAAAGTTGTATTTTGTCCTTTGTCATGACAAGCTCTCTCACATCTAACTCATTTTTAAGATACTTAATCCTACTATGGTCGCGGGGGAGCCACCTCAGCTGACACTGGAGAAAGCAGGATATGCCCTAAATAGTTCTCCAGACCAACGCAGGGACAACACGCGCGCGCACACACACATGCGCGCACACACACACACCCAACCATTCACACTCACACCTAAGGTCAATTTGGAACAGCCAGTTGGCCTAATCTGCTTTTGTAATGTGGGAGCCAGTGTACCCAGAAGAAACCCACACAAGCATGGGGAGAGAATGCAAACTGTACACAGATTCACCAGAGCCAAGGATTTGAACCCAGGACCTTTTTGTTGTGTGGTGGATGTGCTAACCACTCTGCCACTTTTCCACCCTCATAACAAGCTGTTTTTATTAATTATATAATTATTAGTTAACGCACATGTGTGACATGCCTGTAGATGCCAACGGAGGTAAAAAACATTTATTGTAGAGAAATACCAAAGGCAACAAGCTCATTCACTTTTTTCTACTGCTGAAAATGATCTCAGAGCAGTGCACTGAACACCTGGAAGAGACCTAATTACAATAATATGAACCAACATTTACCTAAAAAACTGTTTGCCAGGCTTGAATGTCTTCATTTCATCCCAATTACTCTGTTATAAAATCTTTACAAAGCTCCCAGTTAGTGAATAATTTGTAGTTAGTATACAGACAGGAAACATGGGACATTCCAGAATTGGAGGACATTTGCTGTCCCACTCAATGTTTTCTCTTGTCCCACCTTCTTAATGACAAAATTGCACGTCAAATATAACCATTAAAAAGTTGTAAATACCCTTTTTTGTATGATTTTGTTGATATGTGTCACTTGTAATTGTTAAAGCAATTAATTTAATCATCAACATATTTTAAATAATAGTAACAATGCATTGAAGTTGTGTACCACAACCTGCATGCAACCCTGTTACTGAAACCTATTTAGCATGGCAGAAGAAGAAGAAAAACACTGAGTTACGGGACACAGAGGAAATGACATCATCAAGTCGTAAGCTGACACCATGGGTAGCTCAAAAGAAAGTCCTCTCTTCTATCTTTCATATTTTGCCAATCTTTTAAGCCTTCTCTAACCAATGCAACCCTGTTAGTCATATCAGAATAAGACAAATTAATGCAAAGTTTTCTTTATTTATTAATATAACTAAGTCTATCCTTGATGCTAACAGTAACATTACATTTCACAGCTAGCATCTATTCCTGAAAAAAAGCTAACATTAGCATTGATTTTCAACCCTGTTACCTTCAACCCTGTTACTGTAATTAGAGTAACGGGGTTGTCTACAGTAACAGGGTTGCATTTCCTTCAGTTTACTCAACAGGGAGAACCCTTTATCTTTGGTAAAATAAAATGTGTATGTATAATTTAGCATAATTTACTTGTTTTAAATGTATTACCACATTTTCTGGAATATAAATTGCTATTTTTTATTTTTATTGCCACTGGTAGCTTAAGTATTTCAATGTTGCAATAACTATCTGGATGAGATTATTAACTGAACATGAACTCAACTCCTTTTAAGTGTTCATGTACAGATTATTTACAACATACATTTTAAAATGTTTTAATTAATTTCTATGAGTTCTTGCACAACACTGAGTGCTGCTGAAAAGCAGAGACAGTACCGTGCCAGGCGTGATGCTGATAAACAGAAGAGACAGTGGAACTTAGAAAAAGAGAAAGAGAAGTGGAGTAAAGACATAGAAAAACAGGGAAGAAAAAAAAAAAGACAAAAAGAATGCAGTATGAGAGAGCAGCTTGTCTTGTGTAAAAGGTAGAGAGAGTCTCATAAGAGGTGTAATGCCAGGAAGAAGGGACTTGAAAGATTAAACACCCCTCCAGTCAGCCCAGAATCACCAGTCAGCTCTCAACCTGGGAATTCAAGGTTAGGAGGGAAGTTTAAGTTAACTGAGGAATGCAAGTTATGTGTTATGATAGACTCCCGGAGACAAGAGGATAGGGGAAATAATGTGGGTTTTATTTATCCCAAAACAAACACAGCCACAAGGACACTGACAACACAAAAGGGGGTCAGAAAAGAAAACCTGCCACGAGGGGTGAACCAAAACCAACAAAAAAACAACAGGAAGATAACCCAAGGGTCCGGGGTAACTTCAGGAAAAGTCGCAAAGGGTTGAGAATGCGGAAATCAAGGTGAGTACAAGATGCTAGAAGGAGTACCTGTGAAATACGTGCATCTCCAATGAGGCTAGACACTTAAGTGTGTCTAGTGGGGGTTTATATGGGGAAGTCAATCAGCGCTGGTGATGAGGTGCAGGTGATGATGATAAGTACTCGGGGGAGTGTGCTCGCAGTGTGTGAGAGTTTGGGTAGAGAGTTTGATATGGACGTAACAGTATGATAGTATTGATATTGTTACAGTAATTGCTGGTGATGTCAATTTTGCAGTAATGGATCCATTCAACCCTGTTACTCTGCACAACCCTCTAATTTTAACCCTGTTATAATTTTTCTCAAAATAATCTTAAATGATTTTCCCAAACTAATGAGGGTTTGACCTATTGTCCTGTTAATAGTTTGAATGATTTAATGTGTAATGGATGTGAGCAAAAATTTTAAATTCAATACTGAAATTAGTAAAAAATAAACAAACATGCAAATATTGAAAAGTTGGGCAAGCCAGATTTCAAAAATTGCTTCAATTAATAGAGGTCTTATCTAAATTTAAATGATTATTCAATGTGAATGTGACTTTCTTTACTCCATGGTAAAGGATTTATTAAACTTTTTTTTTAATATACTTTTTTAGGTTCCTGAGTATTCATAACAGGGTTGCACCCAGCATAGCACACAACACATAACACAGTGTAACTTTGATGCTTGAGCTGGACAAATCACATTATTTTATGGTTTATTACCTGGTTTTCTTAAATACATGACAGAAAATTATATACAAAGGTATATATGGTCACATAACCTATGAGAATAGAAGACAACCATTTTTAACAGAAATGGTTAAAATAGCGGTGCAGTACAGGTCTTTATGCACGTGCACATGTTTACTATAAATGTGAAAGTCACCATTACCTGTCTACAAAACTTTATTTATATCTTTAATTTGTTTCTGTGTGCTCATCACCATTAGCTCTACAGAAACGTTTTACTACATGTGTATGCTCACTGTCTAAACTGACACTCTATTCACAGCATTAACAGTCCCTTTACATGTATTATCAACACCAAATAAACACAGATTTACCTTGCAACATTATAATAGCTAATACAGATTAGCTATTATAATGTTTCTTTATTTTAATTATAGTTGAGACAGTGTAGGGCTTCAGCTGCAGCCTAACCGTAAGTCCATCTTTGTATTTCACTTGGTTGTGAAACCAGTCCGACGAAAACTGTCACGAACATATACACACAGTATTTACTTATTTTGGCTGGCCTGGAAAAAGGATCTCTCCCCACTGTCTTCTTACTATTTTCTCTGTGGAAAATCTAAATAAGGTGTGTTTTCCTTCACAGCCATGGAAGCACATTTCAGGAGCAACAGACAACAACCAATAGCTCCAAGCTCAGTGTGCTGGGAGGCAGAACTGGATGGGCAGAGATATTGCTATGTAAGGGTGCCATCCATAATCTTAAAGTCATCCACAATCTTTATCTTCTTTTGATACCTTTCCATATGAGCCATTTCAGTGAATCAATGTATTTAGTTGGCTTTTTATTGTAAATTAAACACACAGGCATCAAGGATTTGTTTAACTTTCAAGATGGCGGTGCTGGTCATAATATGCAGTCCGATGACATCAGTGCATAATATCAATACGGAGTGAAAAACAAACCAATTTAGTATGCCTTTTATATTGACTACTATCCTGCTAAGCACAGTGTTAACTGTACCCATAAAATTTGTTTACAAGAATAGATCTGTAATGCTGTAATGTAAAATAATGGGTTATGTGGAGTTATGTTACATTGGATGAATTAGCCTAAAATTTTGCCAAACTGTCCCACATTAAGATACTTCATGTTATAGGACATGTGTGTGTGTGTGTGTGTGTGTGTGTGTGTGTGTGTGTGTGTGTGTGTGTGTGTGTGTGTGAAAGAATTGAGCATCAACTCTGCTCTACAATGCAAAAAGGAAGTAAGTGACATTTTGGTAAAAAAAAAAAAAGAGAGAGAGAGAGAGATTTTGCAATAAATGGGCTCTGGGTAGCTGTTTACACCTTTTAAAAGTGTGTTTGTGTGAAAATAAAAACCAGAAGTGCAAAATGAAATTTGAAAAAGAAAAAAGTGACAGTTTGTTCGTATTAAAACACCAAAAGGAAGCAATTGCACTGAAAGCAAGTTACATCTTTATGAATGGGCTCTGTTGAATAATTGTATTTTTTGAGAAGTAAAACAATAGAAAAATAGAAGCAAGTAACTAATATATGTCTATTTTAAGTTCAAAAGATGCAAATTTTGTGAAAATAAATCAATGAAACAGTGGGGCAATAAAGTATTTAGTCAGCCATTAATTGTGCAAGTTCTCCCACTTAAAAGATGAGAGAGGTCTCTAATTTTCATCATAGGTATACCTCAACTATGAGAGAAAAAATGAGAAAAAACAAATCCCGATAATCACATTGTCTGATTTTTAAAGAATTTATTTGCAAATTATGGTGGAAAATAAGTATTTGGTCAATAACAAAAGTT
>JAOUQZ010000024.1:17521096-17531487 GCA_028564935.1 Neosilurus hyrtlii | reverse complement strand
TGTGCATGTGTGTGTGCGTTGGGGTGTGTGTGTGTGTGCGTGTGTGTGTATGAGTTCGGGTGTGCATTGATCCCCAGATGTTATTTCCATTATTAGAAGGGTGGCTTGGTTGCTTGCAGAGAAAAGGATTATTGTGGAGGACAGAAAAAGGAAACCCTTACATTCACCTGTCTGGCTACAGAAGAAGGATGATCTCTGCTTTGAAGCATAATTAGCACTTTGTGATGCCTGGAGGACAGCACCTGAGGCTACTTCCTGCCTCTTTCAATTATGCAGTGAGGAGGAGAAGAGAGAGATGGAGAGGACAGCAGTAATAGTGGGTAAATGAAAAGGATGTACAGATGCAGAGAAAAAGGAAAAGGAATGAAAGAGAGGCTGTTTGGAAATGTGAAACTGGTCTCTCATCATTCACACAAGATTAAAAGTACCTGACACCTTACTAGCAGTGACTTTTTAAAGGCTACACGGCAGACACACATGTTAGTATCAATTGGCACAAGGCCTAGGGCTCTAGAACAACAGCAGCCAAGGACCTGACACAGCATCCTAATTGACAGACTCATTTTTAACCCTAAATGCAGCAAATGCCAAAATGCGTGTCTGAGGTTTGAATATACCAAAGGCCCCACATTCAGCGTAGTCAATCTAAACTTAATTCTTCTCAAGGTCACTGATTATTTGTTTAGCAGCAAGCACTGTTTTAAAGTGGTATCTTTACAATTACCTGCAAGGGCTATTTATTCACGTTGTGTAAAAGAAATTAAACATTTGCATCATGGTTCCCACATATGCATTCTTATCAGCTAAAAATGTTTGACCTTGAAGAATCCTGTAACATGTTGGGTGAGTAGTGATATCACCAGCCATTTTATTAGCAAAGCCTGAATAACTGTATAAGTATCAAATCAGCCCATTATGAAAATGATACAAATCATAAAATCCTGCAAATATAGGTCAATTGATATGAAGTGGTCACATTTTATATCAAAGTTTAGAATGGGACAAATTGTTATGTGATTGTGGCATGGTTGCTGGTGACAGGTGGGTTGGATTCAATATGTCAGAAATTTCTGGTCTGGGATCGTAATGTTTTCTGGGCCGAAAAATCTTGAGAGATGTCATAGGAGACTGGCTACAATGGTACTATCTGATAGGAAGGTGATGATAACTCCAATACCCCCTTTTTACATCTGTAAAAAACAAAAACAAACAAAAAATTAAGTAAATAGTTGCCTCTCAGAACACTATACATGTTATATTATAGGAGCCAGGGAGGCAGCGTATGCATTATGACTAACAAGCGGTGGAGTGTGGATGTACAAACAGTTTCGTCGGGGTGCTCTCCTGATCTTAAACAACTTCATGGTCAAATGCAGACCTTTTATCCGCCCAGAGAGTTTACAGCAGTGTTTTGTATCACTGTTTATATTCCCCCCACCACCGACACCACACGGTCACTGAACGAACTGTACGAGGTTATTGACTGGCAGGAAACACTTCACCCGGAGGCTACTTTGATTGTGGCTAGGGACTTCAACAAGGCAAACCTGAAGAAAGTTCTGCATGTAGACTTTCCAATTCACCACCGTAACTTTCTGGACAGTGTTTACATGCCACTTGCACATGCCTACCCCAGCCTGCACTTGTATGTGGGACCCATGTATGTAATAAGCTGGCTGAACATTGAGACCCATATGGGACTGTCTGTGGGTTCCTTAGTGGCCTGGGTTATGTTTGGGCTACATGGGCAAAAAGTGGGTATGGGCCCAATATGGGCATCTTAACTGGGGCTCACTTAGGTCAACTAGGTGCATGCCCAGATGGGCCACCTTTGTGGGTCATAGTTGGGTTACCAATGGGAAATGAATTCATGTGGGCAGGTGACATGTGACCATTATGGAACCTGTGGACAATCTCATATGGGACCCCTATTTCAGCCCATTTACTACCCACATGGGCCCTTTATACAAGTGCTATCTGGGACTAAGCCCACCCCCAACCAGCTTTCGGCAAATCAGATCAGTCCTTGGTCCTGCTGCTACCAGCCTACCGGCACAACCTGAAGTTCAAGCAGCCAATGACACGCTCGGTTCAACACTGGACCAACCAATCAGACACCGTCCTGCATCACTGCTTCCGCACTATGGACTGTGAAGTTTTCTGGACTGCCGCCAACAAAAATGTTAATGACTACGCAGAATACGTTACCGTACACACTCACAAATACATTGTGGGTTACTGTGCGTACATATCCCAACCAGAAGCTGTGGGTCAATTTGAGGACAGCTGCATTTTAATTCAGAGATCCATGTGAGTACAAGAAAGGCAAGTATGATCTCAGGAAAGCGATAAAAAAGGCCAAGGGACAATACAGATAAAATGTGGAATCCTACTTTTTCATCCTGACAAACCTGTTTCGTGGTTGCCCACTCATCAGGGGATTGATATATTGATCATATATTTTACTCTACTTCAAAGTATTCAGCACTGTTTTACGGAAAATCGACTCAGGGTTATATATATATTTTATTTTTTTATTATATAGTTTTTATTTTTTACTTTACATTATAACTAAATGTTTCTATGTGGAATACTTCTTCTTTCTTTTCTTTATGTGTAATTTTTGTTTTTTCTGTGCAATATTGAGGGAGCTAAGAGTCCAAAAATTTTATTGCTGGTAGTCATGTACAATTGTTACCTGTATATGACAAATAAACTTGAAACATATAGCTTGAGGTGAATGTGCTATCCAGAAGGGACACAATGTGATCTGCTTGTCAGGTTTGATGAGGTAAAAATAGAACCCAAGTGCAGATTCCTTAATACAGTTTACTGAGCATTCAAAAAGAAACAAAAACAAGAAAAACCCCAAAACCGAGGGGGGGAGCAACAACAAAAATCTAAACTAGAGGATACCAGGAACAAACTAGAATCAAAGACAAGGTCTGATGAATCAGGGAGCCAGCTTCCTGGAGTCCACTCTCACGGGTAAGTCCTTAGTGGAGAGCCAAACCGGGGAGCCTTGGTTCTGTGATGATCCACCCACCTCTAGACCTGAGTGCTGGAACGTTTCAGGACACCCCACACTCGATGCCAGGTGGCCCGGCAATGCTGGATGAAAGGCTGGACAGAAGGGACAGAGGCATCTGGTTACTGGGAAGAAAACAAAGGGGGTTGGTATCCCAGACAGCAATGAAAAGGAGACAATCCAGTAGAGTCCACAGGCAAAGAGTTATGGGCATACTCAGCCCACGCTAACTGCCGGTGGTAGAGGATAGGCATTTTAGCACTCGCTACAAGTCCTGGTTGGCTTGTTCTGTCTGGCCATTAGTCTGTGGATGAAAACCAGATGAGAGCCTAGCTGTGGCTCCGAGAATCCGACAGAACTCCTGCCAGAAGGCTGAGATAATCTGAGGGCCCCGATTTGTCACCATGTCACTTGGAAGTCTGTGTATCTTAAAGACATGATTGGTTACAAGAACAGCAGTCTCTTTGGCAGAAGGGAGTTTAGGTAAAGGCACAAAATGCACAAATTTGGAGAACCTGTCAACAATGGTTAGAACTATTGTGTTACCGTCAGAGGGAGGGAGTCTGGTCACAAAATCCAAGGCAATATGGGACCATGAGTGGCTGGGGGTGGGGAGCGGTTGCAGGAGACCTGTAGGTGGTTGATTGAGTGTCTTATTGCAAGCACAGGTAGAGCAGGCTGAAATGAAACTGCGGACATCCTCCCCCCCATCCTCGGCTACCAAAAGCACTTGCGGAGGCTTCCTCCTGACCCCGGCATGGCACGCCAAACCAGAAGAATGACCCCACTCTAGAACCTCGGAGCGAACAGATCTGGGAACAAACAGACATTTAGTGGAACAGTTTTCTGGACTGGTCACCTTCTTTAGAGCGTTCTTAGCCCTTTCCTCAATGCCCCAGGAGACAGCTTCCACAATACACCTTTTGAGCACGATTAGTTCTGCCTCAGGGGATTCCATCAGATTCTTGAACTGCCAGGAGAGGGCATCTGGCTTAATATTCTTCGAACCTGGGCGGAAAGAAAGGGTAAAATTGAAATGGTTAAAAAACAAAGACCATCTAGCCTGACGGGCTTTAAGCCGCTTAGCCATCTTTATATATTCCAGGTTCCTGTGATCAGTCCAGATGAGGAAAGGTTTTTCCGCTCCCTCCAACTAGTGGTGCCACTCCTGAAGTGCCATCTTAACAGCTAGGAGCTCCTTATCTCCGATCTCATAATTGCACTCTGACAAAGACAGTCTATAAGAGAAGAAAGCACAGGGATGTACTTTATTGTCCTTCACTGCTCTTTGAGATAAGACCCCAATTCCCACATCAGAGGCATCCACTTCGATAATGAACTGGCAGTAGGGATCATCAAAATGGGGGCAGAGGTAAAGCGGGACTTCAACTCCTGGAAAGCCTTTTATTCAGCTTCAGACCACTGAAATTCAATGGAAGAGGAGGTAAGAGAGGTCAGAGGAGCAGCAATGGAGCTATAGGCATGGATAAACCTTCTGTAGAAGTTGGCAAACCCCAAGGATTTCTTTGGCCACTCTATTACAGCCTTGACCTTAGCCGGATCCATCTTTAGGCCATCCTTAGAAATGATGAACCCCAAGAAGGATGTGGTATGTTGGTGGAAAGCACACTTCTCAGCTTTGACAAACAATAGGTTCTCCAGTAGCCTCTGTAGTACTTGGGAAATGTGTTTCAGGAGTGACCTGGAAAAAAACAAAATGTCATTGAGATACACAAACAGACATGGGTTCACCATGTCACATAGGACATCATTAATGAGGACCTAGAAAACAGCAGGGGCATTAGTTAGGCCAAAAGGTAAGACCAAATATTCATAGTGACCCATGGGTGTATTGAAGGCTTCCACTCATCTCCCTCCTTGATGCGCACCAGGTGATAGGCATTGCGCAGGTCCAGCTTGGTAAAAATGGTCGCCCCTTGTAGTAGCTCACAGGTATTTGACATAAAGGGAAGAGGATATCTGTTCTTGACAGTAATATCATTCCAGCCATGATATTTAATACAGGGTCTGAGAGAGCCATCCTTCTTACTCACAAAAAAGAAGTCAGCTCCTGCCGGGGAGGAGGAGCGTCGAATGATACCAGCCGCCAGGGATTTGTTTATGTATTTCTCCATAGCCAGATGTTCAGCGGCCGATCGGGAGTATATCTGGCCTCTAGGGGGACATGACCCTGGGGGGAGCTCAATAGCGCAGTCATAGGGCCTATGGGGTGGCAGCGAGGTGGCTCTGGACTTGCTGAACACAGGCTTTAGGTCCAAATAGTCTGCTGGTACCCCGGACAATTCTGGGAAGTCTTCCAGCTGCTCAGAAACAACAGAAAGAGGATTAGTAGCAGATTTAAGGCAGTATGACAAACAGAACGGACTCCAGCTTAATATAGTTTTCTTGGCCCAGTTTATGTGTGGGTTGTGTTTCACCAGCCATCGGTGACCCAGGACTAAGGGGTTCAGTGGGAAGATGATGAGATAAAAATGATGTCTCTTCATAGTGGTTACCCGAGAGGAATAAACTCACCGTCTTTTGTGCGATGCGTTACTCTGGCAAACCAGGTTCCATTGAGGGCTAATACGGTCAAGGGCACCTGGAGCACCAAGATGGGAACACCCCACTGGACCGCCAGTTTAGTGTCAATGAAGTTCTCCTCTGAACCTCAGTCAGCCAGTGCTGAAGTGGTTCGTTGTTGACCCTCCCACATCACAGTGGCTTGCAGAACGGTTTGAAGAAGTGGGGAGTTTTTTGCTAAAACACTGCTCACCAGGACTTCCCTCATTTCTGACAAGAATTTTTTTTTACTGGACAGCCCTTAACAAAATGACCCATCTGGCCACAGTACAGGCACGCCTTGGTCTGCAGACATCTCCCTCTCTCAGCAGCTGTTAGTCGAGCCCATAGGCTGGGAGCCTAAAGTCTTGATGGGAAGAGGTCAAATATGACATCATTCTGTGTCATTCACTCAGCCATATGTCATCTCCACTAAACCATCCAATGTGTCAGGTAGGACCCATGGGATGATCTCGTCCTTAATCTCCTCAGACAGTCTGTTAAAAAACACATCATAGAGTGCCTGATCATTCTAGCCTGTCACATAAGCTAGTGTGCGAAACGAATGGCGAAGTCAGACACGGATTGGTTTCCCTGATGGAGATTTAACACCTCTCGAGCAGCCTCTCTGCCTTGTTTGGAACGGTCAAATACCTTCTTCATTTCATAAAAATTATCACGCATAGCTTCTTGACTGCTCCAGATGTCCAATTCCCAGTCACAGGCCTCTCCAGAGAGTAATCATGTAGGCCACCTTAGCACGATCAGTGAGAAAAGTGGACGGTTGAAGGGCGAATATGAGGCCGCACTGAGTCAAAAATGATCAGCAGGAGCCTGGATCCCCTGAGTGAGTCTCAGGTGGTGGAAGACAAGGTTCCCTCATGGGTTGAACAGGTGGTGCTTCAGGTTGATTACCTCGATCTGACAAAAACCACTGTAGTCTGAGCTAATAGCCCTGTCATGGTTGAGGTAACAGACTTCATGTGCTTGGACATAGATTTTAGCAGAGCTTGTTGTTTACCCAACCAAGTGCCATGAACCTTCAACACTGCCTTGGGTTGGTTAGGATCTGCTGAGTGTTTGGTCAGATTGTTCTCTCAGGTTTGATGAGGCAAAAAGAACCCAAGTGCAGATTTCTTAGTGCAGTTTATTGAGCATTCAAAAAGGAACACAAATCAAGAAAAACCCCAAAACTGGGGGGGGGGTAACAACAAAAATCTAAACTAGAGGATACCAGGAACAAACTAGAATCAAAGATGCTCTTTACAACTAGTAGGACTAGGTCAGGAAAATTGCACCAAAGACTGGAGACAAACGAGACAATTTGACAAAGACTCAGTGAGGAACCAAGGAATAAATAGGGAAGTTAATGCAACTAGATTGAACACAGGTGTGAATTTAAATTGGCTGAACAAAAAAAAAAAAGACAGGAAGTAGGGGCGAAGCAAAAGAAAAGGCACATGGTGGATCAAGTACAAAACAAGTAACAGGAATGGCCACCAGAGGGAGGCAATAAACCCAGTCTTTGGATGGATCCTGACAGTGCTTCTGTTAATCAAGCACAGAGATCTGATGTTTCAAAGCCTATGCTTATATTGTCCAGTTATCTTCAGCTGTCCATCTTCAATGACTATATCTACTTTTAATGGAACAACCAGTAAAACTGAACTGCTGTTGATCGCAGCTGATTCATCCCGCATCTGGATCTTTTCCTGGACAATCACTTGTCCTTCTCCTTTAATGTTGCTAATCTTTCTTGATCATGTCAATTTCTCATTTTTAATATCTGAAGTATTTGTCCATTTATTTTCATTAAGGCCACTAAAATACTTTGTCAGACTACTCTAACACTCCTGGCAGGTCTGCCTCTTACTGCCTTTAGACCTCTGCAGCTGATCCAGAATGCAGCTGCCTGGCTGCTTTTCAATCTTTCCAAGCTCTACCACACCACTCCACTGCTAAACTCTCTTCACAAGCTTCCTGTAGCTGCTCGCATCAAAACACTGATGGATAAACTTGCTTTCCCATCTGACTGATCTGATTTTTTTCATTGTGAAAATGACTACAAAATTTTAATTTTATGTGTCATTTGGGGCAGCATGGTGGCGTAGTGGTTAGCACCTTCGCCTCACAGCAAGAAGGCCTGGGTTCGATTCCCAGCTTTAGCGTTTTCTCACACAGTCCATAAACGTGCACAGTACGTTAAATGTCCAAATCGCCCCTAGGTGTGAATGATTGTGTGAGTGTTGGCCCTGCAATGGCCTGGTGAGCTGTCCAGGGTGTACCAAACTCTTGGCCAAAGTCGGCATCAGGCTCCCCATGAGCCTAATTAGGATTAAGCGGCTTAGAAAATGAATGGAGGAATGAATGTGACATTTGCTTGAGCATATCACCTTTATCTGCTGGAAACATATAGCTTACTGATCCCAAGGTCGGGAGTCCAAGACCCAATATCACCGGGTTGTCACTGCTGTCCCCTCGGTGCAGCTAACTGGGTAATTAAAGGCCAGCCATGCCTCTCACTGTCTGTGGTGAACGACATGTAAAAGAATCATTGCTGTTTTTTGTAATTGAGTTGCCGTCAGCGTGTTTCTGCCCTGCAATGACCTGGTGAGCTGTCCACTGTGTACTGTGCCCTTACCCGGAGTCGGCTGAGATGGGCGTCAGCGTCCCTGCAACCCTATTTGGGTGATGTGGTTCAGAAAATGAAATTAAATGATTGCTTGTTCATATATACTGGGGAGAGGAAATCAATATTTTCGATAAGATTTACACATTTTTACATATGACTGTATCCTGCCTTCAAGATAACAGCTTTTCCAGGAATGCCCTTTCAGTACAATGCAAAACTTCATTCTACATATATTATAAAAAAAACATAGATTTCAAAGAAGAGGATGCAGGTGCTGGACTGGCCTGCTTTTAGTTCTGACCTGTCCCCAGCAGAAAATGTGAGGTGCCCTGTATTGTTCTATACCTTAAGGATTGTCTGCAGGAAAACTGTGAAAAAAATTACACAACCATGTAGTGTTGTGAAAAAAAAAATGGTGGCGTTGAAAAATAGTAAGACCTTTACTGTCACAACTTATTCAAAATATGTATTACCATTAGTGTACATTAGAAAAATTAAATAAATTAATTAAGTTGAACATCAAACGATGTGCTCTTGTGCTATGGTCAATTAAATATACATTAAATCAAATGTAATCACCATTTTTTACTTTCAACTGTAATTATTTTAAATTATTTATTTCAAATTTAATATAACCCATTGCACCAGTCAAAAGTTTGGGTACACTTTCTAATTCAGTTACTGTCCAAATATTTTTTTGGGGGGGATTTTCCCCCATTTTCTCCCTAATTTAGTCGTTTCCAATTCCCACCCATCAACTTTTGCCTTCCCTATCGCACGACCACCACCGACCAGGGAGGGGTGTAAGCAAGCACACGCCCCCTCCGTGACATACGACGCTGCCGCCCGCCTCTTTTCGAACTGTTGAGCATGCGTATTTCGGGGCGGCCTAACACACTCGGTGGGAAAGCGCTATCTGCCCCCTCGTACGAATGAGCTCACAGACGCCCATGATTGGCTGTGATCGCTGGGAGTGACAGGGAAGTGAGCGTATGCCATCCCTCCCTCCTGTGAGAGCTCAGCCAATTAGCTCCCATGGACATGGGCATCAATCCGCATTCGAACTAGCGGTCTCTGGGTTACTGTCCAAATTTTACCTGGGACTGTATGTCCTACCTTTTTCTGATTTGGGCTTTTAAAGTGACACATGATTTTACTATCATTGTGTATTAAATGGAATTCACTAGCATGGTTACCTGTACATTAACTTTGTCTCTTTTTACTTGCATAACTTTAAATTGACATTTGTTTAGATCATTTATTCAATACATACAATAGAGGGGAGCCAACAATGTTCACCTAAAAAAAAAAAAAATACTGAAATAAAATAAAATAAAATTAAATTAAATTAAAATAAAAACTGAAAGAAAAACATTTTATGTTGTAACATAAAACAAAGTCACTATTTATTACAGTGCCAAATAGTGTACATTAGAACATTCTATTATTAAAGCATTTAGAGACAATTATAAATATTTAAATGTTATTATTTTGTTCATCATAAAAAGTTTTTTTGTTACTAACAAGATGTGAACATTTTATTTATAAAAAATGTATAATTTTTTGACAATGAGGTAAATACTACAGTAACATTTTATTAATATTTGAAAATACCACAAAGAGTTTATAAATATTCTTGTCTTTATTTTTCATGGCTAGTTGATATCATATGTTCTCTAAATAATTGTTAAGGACATTGCTTGACAGTGAAGGAAAATAGATACAGTGTAAATAGGTGATGCTAACCCACTGTGAAAATGTCAAGCCGAAGATTGTGGCATTTTTAGAGTGGGTAGGAATGTACTGTTTCATTAAAGCTGGAGTTTGTCATGGGTCTCATTTTGTGAACTAATTTTGTGGGTGTAAATAATGGAAAACGACGCAGTAAACAAATCTAGGTTAAACTACGATACACCATATCCCAAAGAATGTGGGAAAATGAAGGTCACAGTGACTCAGATAAAGTTTAGACCTATCGCAAAAAGTAGGAGCACTGTAGGGATAGAGATAGATAAAAGAATATTATAGGTGACTTTTTAAAAAGGTCAAAATTAGAGAAAAAATATTTTTGTAATAAAATGTAATAAAAGCAAACACATCACCAGGACTGAACTGCCAGCCATCCAGGACCTCTACACTCAGCGCTGTAGGAGGAAGTCCCAGCGGATC
>JAOUQZ010000024.1:17474345-17491328 GCA_028564935.1 Neosilurus hyrtlii | reverse complement strand
GACCGGAGGAGCGCTCCTGGGTACCCGCGGGGTTCATCCTGGACCACAGCCTCATCGACGAGTTTTATGAGCAGCATCCCGACATACCTGGCCCGTCAGGAGCCGGTCCTAAAGGGGGGGGGGGTACTGTGATATCCTAGTGTGCTTCATGTCTCATGTTCCCTCTGCTCTCTCCCCGCTCAGGCTAGCTGATTGTTCCTGCACTATATTGATTGCTGGCCCCGCCCTGATTATCCTCACCTGATTCCCATCACAGCACGGGATAAAAGCCCCGCACCTCCACGACTCCAGCGCCAGATCGTCTTGTGCCGTCACAGCATTCACGTCTAGTATTGCTCGTTGATTTTCTAAGTTTCTAGTGCCTGAATTCCTTCATCGTCCTCAATAAAAGGACTTTATTTTCTGCCTGTGTCTGTCCTGCTTTTTGGGTCCATCTGCCTTATCTCTGCCTAACAATAACAAGATACTGTTTGAAGGGTATCTATACTTGGCCTTTATAGCACATTCAAGTGCAGTCTGTTCAAGGTTTCCCCTGACCCACTGCAGGTTATTGTAAAAGGCTAAAATTGCACATGCAAATTTAATTAATATTTATTGTATTATATTATATTAATATTTATATAATTAATATAATATAAATGTGCATCATTTATAAGTTTATAGGTTCTCACTCATCACTTATTTGCCAAACCACTGAATCCTACTAATAGAGTTGCGGGGACCTGTCTCAGCTGACACAGGGTGAAGGCAGGATACACTGTGAACAGCTCGCCAGACCATCGAAGGGGAAAACACAACTAATTATTCACACCCACACCTGGCTCAGAGCTCTCTGCTTTTTGTTTCTTTTTGTGTTTTTGTTTGTGTTGTCGCTCTTTATTGAAGGGCTTGAAACTATGATTCAGTATGGAATAGTGGAACTGTTGGAGCTGGGGAAAAATTCAGGACTTTATGCACCTCCAAAGCTTGATTTTATACCACCGGAGGTGCAGTGGACCACGGGGGCTTTCACAATCCCCTCTCTGTGGCCCAGGAGATGGAGGAGGCACTGAAAACAAAAGCGGGGTAAGCAGAGCGGGCTGTGTGCTAGGCTACAAGCTAACCCACTCTTCTCCTCGCGAATGCTAGGTCCCTCACCAACAAACTGGATGAGATCCGCCTGAGGTTCGCCTCGCAGAGGATGGACAGCTTTGTGGCGATTGTCACCAAGATAACAACATCCCCGACACTGCGGTGGAGCTCGCAGGGCACTCTCTGTTCCAGACCAACAGGACTGCAGCTTCAGGCAAGAACAAAGGTGGAGGTTTGGTGCTCTACATTCATCTCGTGGTGTACTGCTACCAACATCATCTCAACATTCTGCTCCCTGATCTAGAATATTTTGCAGTGAAGTGCAGACCATTCAAATTAGTTAGAGAACTCGGCTTTGTTATAATCATAACAGATTACTTACCACGGAAAGCTAATGATAAGTTAGCACTGGAGGAGCTGTATTGTCTGATTAGCATGCAGATGAACGCTAATCCAGAAGTGGTTGTGATCGTGGCTGGGGACTTTAACCATGTAGAACTGAAATCGGTGCTCCCCAAATACCACAGATTCATTGACTTTCCGACCAGAGTCAATATCACATTTGATTAGGTTTATTGTAACATTCCGGGAGCATACAACGCGTTTGGAGTTTCTCACCTAGGCATGTCAGATCACATCACAGTGAAGCTGATCCCGGCATATAAACCTCTGCAAGACTAAACCCACCACCAGAACGGTGCAGATTTGGACTGAGTAGGCTTCCTCAGCACTATTAGATTTCTTCGTGCACACAGACTGGGAAGTGTTTAGACAGGGTGCTGTTCTGGAGGAATACACGTCAGCTGCTCTGTCATACCTTCTGTCCTTTCTGCACTGACACTGTCCTGCTCACAAAGACCCTCACGACTTTTCCCAATCAGAAGCTATGGATGGACGGCACACTGTGGCCCCTGCTTAAAGTCCGAGACGCAGCCTTCAGGTCAGGAGACAGGCTGGCTTACAGTAGGGCAGGACAGAAATGACCCCACTCTGCCTGACACCCTGAACAGCTTCTTTGCACGCTTTGACTCATCAAGCAGCAGGGAGACTCTACATCTTCCTCAGCCAGAGGAGCAGCAGCAGGCCCTCGTCCTGCAGCAGCACCAAGTGTGTTCTACCCTGAGGAAGATCAAAATCAGCAGGACCAGATAAGGTGTCGGGCCAGATGCTGAAATCATGTGCTGACCAGCTGGCAGGAGTTTTCCTCAAGTCCTTCACTATTGTGCCCAAAAAATCAGCCGCCCAAAAAATCAGCCGCTACCTGCCTCAACAATTATCGCCCGGTTGCCCTGACCATGGTAATCATAAAGTGCTTCAAGAGAATCCTCCTTAATCACATCAAGGATGTTATCCCTGCTGGTCTGGAGTGCCTTCAGTTCACCTACAGGGAGAACCGCTCTACAAAGGATGCTGTCTCGTTAGCACTCTACACAGCCATGACTCACCTGGAGCACCGCAACACTTATGTCAAGATGCTATTCATGGACATCAGCTCAGCTTTCAACAAAGTTCTGAAGGACAACCTGGTACTGAAGGTCTACAACCTGGGACTGTCAGCTTCACTGTGTTCCTGGATCAGAGACTTTTTCACCAACCGACCCCAGTTGGTGAGGATAGGGAACTCTACATCTGCCATCCTTATCCTGAACACTGGAACAGTGTGTGCTCAGCCAGGCCCTCTTCAGCCTTTTCACACATGACTATTCTGCTATCCACTTCACAAACACACTCGTGAAGTTTGCGGACGACACCACCATGGTGGGTCTCATCGAATAACGATGAGATCCAACACAGAGAAGAGATCCAGCACCTGATAAACTGGTGTTCAACCAACAACCTCATTCTGAACACCAGCAAGACCAAGAAGTTCATAGTGGGCTACAGGAGGACCAGGAAGACAGAGCATGCTTTTCTTTGCATTCATGGCGAGGCGTTGCAGCATGTGGACAGCATTAAGTTCCAGGGCATCCACATTTCATCTGACCTGTGCTGGTCTGTCAATGCCTCACACCTGGTGAAGAAGACCCAACAAAGGCTTTTTTTCCTCAGGAAGTTAAAACATACTAGACTCTACTCTCAGCTGCTTAAAAACTTCTACAGCACTACAATAGAAAGTATACTCTGTCTCAGTGCAGTGGTGTGGTATGGCAAATGCACTGCAAAGGACAGAACGGACTTGACCCAGCTGGTGAGAACTGCTCAGAGGATCGTGAGCCGACAGATCTGGATACAATATATGATGTCCAGATCCAGAAGAATCCAGCCACATCATGGCAGATCATCAGTGTTTTATTCACACAAGGAGTTAAGATTTAGAGTACTTTCTTAAAGTGGTAAGACTCATGTACGTTCCTTATGAGCATATAACCAGTCTGTGCATGCCAGAATTCTTGCTGGTTGGTAGGGGATACTTATTTCACAAGATTAAATGCAAATCATTCTATAACCTTTATAGAGTTTTATTTATTTATTTTTACCTGGACAAATCAATTTTTAAAAAAAGGACAACAGCACATTATTTAATATTTACCATATGAACTTTATTTTATTTTAACAGAGGTGTAGGGGATAACATCTTCACAGCAAGTTACCATTTTCAATGGCACTGACACAACCCGATACCATGATAGTCCTTGAGTTTTGGACTTATTGTTGATAGCACAAGAATGGTCTTTGAAACTTTAATGATTGTCTATTTATTTATTTATTTATTTATTTATTTTCTGAACTGCTACTATTAGAGCTTTTAGGTGACTGTTATAAGTTGCACTGAAAATTTTGTGTCTTCAGGTTGTAACAATATATTACTATTTTGAAATAGGTGATTCTTTACTATACCCACTGTTTACAGCTGGTGAAGACAAATGTTAAAAATTATAACCAAAATTTGACAATTCTTGCAAGATTGCCTTTTGCTAGTGTGGCGTTTTTCCATAACGGGTGTGATGTTGTCCTTCATTTTTTGTGGCTGTTGTATTTAATGTATTAGTCTAATATACCAAATTAAACATGTATGTTCCTTCTTTGATCTGTTTGATAATTAGGTGGATATTTAATTATTTTTCTACAACAGTTCTGACAACATTGCCAGGTGCTAATTGAATCCAAGTGTTACAATAATGAACTGTTTTTTAAAATTATATAGTTTCTAGTATCACAGCTCGTTGACAGGGAATTGTATTGTGGACACTCTGCAGTATCTAAAATTAAACAAACTTCATCATGAAATTAAAGCTTCCATTTCATTGAAATAAAAAAATCACTTTAAGAAACACAGAGGGCAATTTTTTTTAAATAAGTAAATGCCACAAGACTTCTCTAGTTAGGCAAACTCGATTACTTTAGTACAAACAAGGTGATTTACTTTGTCCTCTATAAGCTTAATTAAGTTGAACCAACTTAATTTTAATTGTGGAAAAAATGTTCTTTTAGTTATTACAACTTATTTCTTTTCCTTTGATTCTACTCAAAAATGTCTATGCAAATTGTTACCTTAATTTTTTTGAGTACTAGAAACTTATTTATCTAAGTCAGAAAAAATTACACATTGAAATTCCAGCTTTATGATCAAACTGTTTATTTAAACATGACTTCATACTGACATTTTAATAACACAGAAAAACTGTAGCCTCCATAAAATCAATAACACAAACCTGCCCTGTAAAACTTTCTCAGAAAGACCTAACATTTTGACAGTCAAACTGATTTGAATTCTTTGCATTATTAAAAATGCACTATTTTGAACTATGGGTGTATTGAATGAACCCTCAACAGTACACCTACTGTACAGTATATATGTTACTCAGCAAAACATTGCAAACAGGTCATTAGGTCATTCAGAAGGCTGTAGTCCCTACAATTTCTGCCACATCAGCATTACAGTAAATTGTATTTTACCATTTTTGAATATTCAAGATGAAAAACATGAAAACAAAAGCTTGCAAACAAACCTACTGCAAAGAAATGGGGCATTAGGCAATTATACACTTAAGTTAATGCTGTTAAAACTAGCTTAAATATGTTAAGACCATTCCTGTGGCATTTCTGCAACGTTCACTTCCTCACCCACCTTTTTAGTCTGCACTTTCTGCTGTGGCTCTATTAACAAATGCAAGTATGCTCAGTCACCTACAATGACCCAGCCATGCAGCTTTTCAAAACTTCATCAACACCACAACAATTTTAAATTTGAAAGAGGCAAAATGTGTAGTGTTTTATTTTTGCAAAGTTAAAACTACTGCCTGCGATGGCCTGGCGAGCTGTCCAGGGTGTACTCTGCCCTCGCCCAGAGTCGGCTGAGATGGGCGCCAGCCTCCCCGTGACCCTAACTAGAATTGGGCGGTTCAGAAAATGAATGAATGAATGAATAAAACGACTGCTACAGAAATTCAGAGCCAGTAAACACCATTTGGCTGTCACCATAAAACAAAATTAACAAAGACAAATGTTATGGCCGAATTTCATCACCAGTTATCTAAAAGTATAACGTTACTAGCTTAGACATTATCACTGCTAATCGAGGAAAGGCATTCAGTTTTGTGCAAAACAATTTCCTGTATTGTGTGCTGATGGAGTTATTAGCTGTTAAAATTTAGCTGAATTAAATGACTCAAAAAACTGTACTCACTGAGCCTTAAAGTTTTCAAAACAGTATTCTATTCTGTCTGTGCTCCGCTGTCAGCAAAACATGTCTGGGCAGGTTAGCCTTGTACTCAGCTTTTTTAACGGCCGCTTACAAAATTTTTAAGTTGTACTAACTAAATACACTTCTATGTTAAGTTAAGACAGAAATGCCTGCCCAAAATCCATTTATTATTGAGTTAAGGCTATTTTCTTTATTTTCATTTAAGACCACATTATTAAATTATCAAGTCATTATTATGTGCATTTGTAACAAATATAATTTTTGTACAAAAAGCTCTAGATTATGAGCTACACCTACTAACCCCATGAATCATTTCTTAGAGTGTGGTCTTCTTAACCCACACAAGACCAAATTAAGAGCATTTAGAGCTACATGGTGCCAAAAATGACATCTAGTTCAAAAAGTGTGTGTATGTTTATTCTATTACTTTTGAGGCGTTTTATTTTTTAAGAATTCGAGAGTAGGTGCTAATTGCATGCTTTCATAAATGGTTGATTCATTCATAATTTTGACTTGAATGACAGAAGATGGTTTAAACACACATATTTAAGTTACTCTGTGCCCCCACTGTCATAATATGTCTGGTAGGCTCAGATCATTGACACACAAATTGCTTAAAATGTCTAGGTTTACAGTCCTTCATACAATTTAAAATGTCTCTGTGATTGAACTTGTGCTTTAAGCCACTAAAGCCCTTCAAATGGATACTGAAAGATTGTACACCTTAAAGACAAGTGCAGTCACCTTGACTTACTAATAAATGTATATGAAACTTTTAAGTGCACAAGCAGCAATTTGAGCATATTAAACTCACCAGTGTAGGCACTAGAGTTCAGTCAGATCCCACTAATGTCAAATAAAGCAACAAGCAATTTACTAGACTTAATTCACTTACCAGCATGTTTTGGAGACATGGAATAAAACTGAAAACCCAGAGGAAACCATCACGTACATGCAGAAAAGGATTAAAATCAGAGGGTGGTTCCAAATGAATGTCATCCCCCTGTAGGAAAAAAACATTCTCCCTTGTAAAACTGTCATTCCCTTTGGATTAATGAATAAATGTTGTGATATGGTACAACTATTGTTGATATTCTATTTTCATTCATATTTCCGATATATGAAACTACATTGTATTTTATTTTAATGGTTTATGTCATTTTATTCAGGTCTCTTTGCCCACCATGTATCCTGTGTCCATGTCAGTTAGCATTGTCCATTGTGAGTTGATGACACCTCTGTAGACAGTCTTCTGTTGGGCCCATCTTCTGTCAGTTCCATCCCCAGCTGGGTGCTATGTGCAACATTCTCTGGGCTTGAACTCTTCCATTTTTTTTTCTTTTCTGAAAACACAGAATGTCTCACTTGGCCTACTGGTATTTAAACTTGAAAGCATGTAATGGATCTTTAGGCAGTTCTTGCTTTAATTTTCTTGCTTAATTTCAGCACATAATCTCCATGGCATTGTTTCAGCAAACTCAAGCAACATAACATTTATTTCCATCCAGAGTTGGGTTAATTTCTCCCCGATGTCCTCTTCCATAGACTTTCAATGGGGTTAAGGTCAGGACTCTGGAGTGCCAATACATATGTGAAAATGATTCCTTATGCTTCCTGAACCACTCTTTCATTATTTGAGTTCCCATTTCATACCTGTGCCATTAGGGGAAAAAAATTCTATTGATGTGATTACCTGGTCATTCAGTGCATTCTGGTCATCAGCTGATTAATCTTATTGCCACATGTTGCTGAGCCTCGACCTGACCAACTGAAGCAACAATGCCATGGAGATTACATGCTGAAATCAAGGTTAAATGCTCTTCAAGAAAATATTAGAGTGTGTGAATTTTTTTGGCCAAGCAGTGTACACCATACCATATTGGCAGGGTTAAACTGGGAAAGGTAGAGTCAATGTAATGAATTTTGGATCGAATGTGTACCAAACTAATTATGGCTTGCAAACATTGCAACTGACTAAATATCATCTCAACCTCCAGATAACACCTAAATACATTTTTGTCACCACATGGTTATTGGTTTCTGACATAATGAAATGAACAATTTTTCTACTTGTAAGATACAACTGGCAATCCTGGCAGAACCATCTATCTTTGTTCTTGCTTTAATTAAGTAACTAATTGAGTGTCACAGCCATAGCCGATTTCTGCTGATTTTTAGACTCTCAGTACATTTCCAAGCAACTTTTGCACCACTCCCCCCTCACATGACTTTAGACATAGGACAGGCACATGCTCACAGCACACTTGCTTCTAATCACTCTGATTAGCAACACTACATAAGGACTCTACACTACATGTATTCATGCTGATTGTGAAGTATCGAATCTGTGTCACGTGCTAATAATCGTACCAAGTCTTAGTTGTTCTCACTTTATTTTCTGTGCTTATCCTGTTTGTTTCACTGTTGCTGATCTCCTGCCTAGTCTGTGATTGTATCAGAGTGTTTCTGTGTATAACCTCTGCTTGCTTTCTCTACCTTAAGTTGCTGTGCTGTTTGACTGATTGTTTGTCGACCATCTGTTCTTTGTTTATGACCATGGATTGTGCTTTATCATTGCCTACCTAGTTTGCATCATTAAACCCTTTTGTCTGCAAATATATCCAAACCATCTCCAGCCCTAGTCATCATGTGGCAGTAAGTAAATAAATGCATAAGGGAAATGGTTTCTGAGATGTTCCATGTATTTGATTGCTTCACAAGATTTATAACAGTGATAGACATTGTAACTCATCCTTGCTAACTCATAACTAACCCTAGTAAATGTATATTCATTACCAACATGTTATTTAACAAATATGCACTGAAGTTATTATGCAGGAGCACAAGACATGCAAACTACATTATTTTTTTTATTTTTAGAATGAGAGGTTTGTTTTTTTGTTTTTTATGTGATAATGTTGACGCCACCTGCTCCAAATGACTATGACGCACAGTAAGTGTCTGTCATTTTGATTCAAGCATCATCCTTTCATGATAATGTTTTTGAATCTTTGAATCCCCAAATAGCAGACCAATCAGGTCGTACTGTTCCCATAAAGTATATAGGCTACTAATAGCCAATGTCAATTATCACTGAACTGAATAGGCTTATTTTAAAATAATAAATAACCCAAAAACAAGCAGCATGTAAATATCATTAAATTGGACATAATGTATTTTGTCAGTGTAAAGTTCATGAATAAAAAGCTTTAGCAAATAAGCAAATTAGTGCATGTGTTTAAATAATAAAGATGGATCTAAAGATAAGTTTGACATTTGTAAAGATTATTTTACAGATTATATTCATAAATCTGTGCCAGTGATTCTACTGACATGTTTTAACTAGTTCGCCATTTTTTTTCTTGAACCACTTTATCCTTTATTAGGTAAACATGGAGTCTGGACCTTGAACAGCTTCCCAAACCATCGCAGGGCCAACACAGACACACAACCATTTACACGCACATTTACTCACGTAATGTGCATGTCTATGGACTATGGAAAACAAACCAGAGCACCTGGAGGAAGGCCACGCAAGCATGTGGAGTACATTTAAACTCACTCAGGAATGCCCCCAGGAATGGGAAAATGCATGGAACTCAAACCAAGGCCTTCTTGCTGTGAGGCGGACATGCTAAACACTGCACCACTATACCGCCCTAAAGACTCAAATTCGCAATGGAAAATAAAACTATAATGAAAATTATTTTATCATATTATCTGATTTTGCAAAGGGACATTCAAGTAATTTTAGAAAGCTGGGTTCAGGGTTCAGTATTTTAGAGGTTGAGTCAGGGCGCCACCTATATCAGAAATGGTTTTTGCATCATTAACCCTTTATGAGCCAGAGTTCCAGCTGAAGGCCTTCTTGATGTTATCATAGAACATGGATGTCCAATCTTATCTGCAAAGAGCCGGTGTGGGTGCAGGTTTTCACTTCAACCAAGTAGTAGGCACACCTTCTACTTGGCAGCCATATTGGTGAGATCACCTTGCTTTAAGACCTCAAAATGGAGCTGTTGAAAGCTAACACAGTTCAAAAACCCTGAAAATTTTACTGCTGATAGTCAACATACCTTAAATTCATATAACTTTACCAATATTTTAACTATTAAAAATTAATAAATAAATAAATAAATAAGGCTCTGCATAGATGAAACTTTGAAGAAAAAAAGGTTTAAAATTAAATGCACACCTTGGATGTAATTATTTCAATTTTATCCATCTTTTTTGTAGTATTTGAGTATAACTTTCAACAGTAAAGTGGTCGCATGAAGATGGCACGAGTCTGGCTTCAGGTTTTGACACATAAAAACAATAGGCAAATTTAGTAGAGATAAAGAGGAACATAGTAAAAGCAGTTTTATTTAATTCCATAGAGGGCGTGAGTTATGGCATGATGAAAATGTACTAAAACTGTTTTTCTACAAAAAGTGCCCCCTATACAAAAGTGCCCTAACTAAGCCACCACCATTCATGCATATTTAGAAAGGAACCATCCCCACATGCCCAAATATGCATGAATGAGCCAGGGCGCAATCCATTGGAGGCCCCCAAATGCAGCCCAAAAAGTGAAAAGTTGCGATTTAACCCTCATTCAGCCTTGAAAATACCAACATTTTTTTTAAAGATTTTACCTGATAAGTTCATATACCATGAAATCATGGAGGCTGAGTGATGGTGCATGGGGAAAAAAAGCAATTTTATTTTTTTGCAAATTTTGTTCCCTCAGGACCTCGCCCTTTAAAAGGACTATATTTTTTTCCAAAGGGTTCTAGGGATTTAAAAAAAAATTCAAAACAAATAAAAGAAAAAATTTCTTTTTTTTCCTGTCAGTTTTGCCACTATATTCAAATGATGATTTGAAAATTGGCTAATAATGCTTCAGTAAAATTATTGGCCAAATAATGCAGATAAATTGGAAGCATACTATACTCTTTTAAGTAGCCTGCTGTATATGACAAACCAACCATAAAGGGGGAAAAATCAGCTGTGCCACAAGCAGTCTGAACTCAAAATAAAACTGACTCTAATATGACAGCAAGTGGGATTGCTTGCTGAAATCAAGTTCTACACATTTACATGTCACTCTTTATTTACAGTTATTCTGGATGAGCTGCAGAACATCAATATCAAAGACATGAGTGTTAATAAATAAATATAATAATAATAATAATAATAATAATATTAATAATAATAATAATAAGACATGAGTGTCACCCTAGTTGTTCAGAGTTTCATTCATTTTTTTTCTTTGCCGAGCATGAAAAAAAAACTTTTGTCTTATGGAATCTCAGGGGAAAAAATCAATATAAGTGCATGCCTCGGTTTTTTTTTTTTTAAGAAGAAGCAATAGAATACAAGCCAATTTCAGTTTTATCTCAAGGCTGAAAGGACCTAATAAAGTGAATTAAAGTACAGTGATTAAATAGTTTTTGCCATTTGTACTACTTTTGTTTCAGGCACACACTCACTACAAATACAAACCTATTGTCAGTTAGCATTTGAAATACTGAATGTGAGCAATAAGAGATGTATGGCAACAGAAAGTTTATAATAGAATCACAGCATATGTAGTTGCATTTATTCTCTTATTGTGTTTTCTACTACATTTTTATTATACTATTGTGGCCCATTGTGTAAATGTCATATTACTATATTTTAGGCATTACTTTCATGGTTTTTTTTTTCTGAAAGATGTGTGTGGGCTGCTGTATTTCAACACAGGGTTAACATGTGTGGGCTGTGATACTCAGTGGCCTGTAATACTGCAGAAAAGAATTACTTGACCTTCTTATTATAATTTATGAACATTTTTCATGGTAGCACATTTTAGCACAGTCAATAACAAGGATTAATATTCCCTGCATTACAAGGTCATTACAGATAATTGCCTTATAAATAGTTTGGAGAAAATGTTAATAAACAAGACCAATTACAGTTTGTGCTTTGCAAATTAGGCTTTTTGCTCTTACGAATAGTAATTAATTGCATTTTATACTTACACAAATAATTGTTTTACAGTTTTTCACGTGTATTTTATTCATAGAATAAATTATTGTGTAGTTAGAATATCATAACTGAAATATGTCAATAAAGGATTGTAAGATACATGTGCTATTCAAGTTTAATGGGTTATCTCGACCCACATTTTGTGGACATTATGGGAAGGGTGCAGATGACCTGCAGTGCTTATGATTTTTATTAAGAGGTTCCTTATGTCTGTCATGAATATTTGGAGGAGTCGGATACAAGTGCAAAATCCTTTAGTTACAAAAAGCAAACGTGAATCAAACAAAAGAAGACTAAATTCCAAATGACTAAATGACTAAATGCTTAGCAAGAATAAGCACAAACCAAAAATGCAACCTAAATAGCATTAAATAAAAAAGTAATAGTAGTAAACTAAAAAGTAATAGTGCTAAAAATGTGGAGGTGTGTCAGATTATAGACATGTGTCTGTATGTAGTGTGTTCCAGAAGTTCTGAAATGTTTACAGTGCTGTCATGACACACCTCACCCTATAAGGAATGAGACCACTGCACACACCTTGGCCTTAAGGTTGTCAAAGTTTCGCCTCTAGCCTTAGGAATTACAGTGGAGGTGAAGAAGCACAGCTTGATGTTGTGGAAGATTGTCACTGAAGACCATATCCATTCATCCATCCATCCATTATCAATACAGCTTATCTATCATGGTCATGGAGGAACCTGAAGCCACTCTCAGCTGACATTGAGCAAGAGGTATGGAATAGCCTGGAGAGGTCTTCAATAAATCGTGGAGCTACTACAGAGACAATTCACACTCAAATTCACACCTCTTGGCAATTTAGATTAGCCATTTGATTTTCTCTGCATAATTGTGCACTGCGGGAGAAAAGCAGAGCACCTGAAGGAAATGCAAGTATGAAGAGAGCATGTAAACTCACAGTGTGCACTACACAGAAAGGTCTCAGCCAGCCGTGAGAAAACCAGATCAAATAAAATAAAAAGGATTAAAAAAACCATCTAATATATCTTATGAGTTAGCTGTACCTTAGCACATGTTATTCTTTAAGAAGGTCTGAGATTTTTATAAGTTTTGTATTTAGTATACGCACGATTCTTTATCTGCTGATGCCATGCTCATGTCGATACCGTTCACTGACCTATGAAATGCAATTCACAAGCTGAACCCAACTAATGAGTGAAACTAATGAGGTTGATCATCAATGTGCCATTTTTAGGAAGCTAGAGAAAAAAACTCAAGTGTCCATGTTCTTGGGAAATGAGTTGGATGATTACAGACAAAAATCCATCAGTTGTTCATGATGAGCCTTTTCAAGCTGTTTTAAATGTGTTTAATATGGATTTACAGATTTAACTGTAAATATGTTGGGATTGACTGTTTTTGCTATCCAATCATGTTGACTATTTGAACTGTGCTTTTGACAAGTGGAACACCTTTCTGTAATAAAATAATTTAGGTGTGGAATGAAATAATTTTATCTTTCACTTTATGCCAGATTTTGTTTTGTTCTCTTAAGGCTGTAGTTATGGTACTTTATATATGAAGGAATATATGAAAAAAAGTGGATCTGAGAGCACAATGCCAGTAATGGCTTGATAGGAGTGCTCACAGAGTCTCTGCCAATAAAATTAGCCAGATAACTGGAATTAGATCGAACGAGTTGAGTTCTTTATCCAAATGCCAATGCCTTCCACCTGAAAAGTCTGCTTGTAATCTTCTAACAGAAACCACCTAATGTGCTCAAATCAATACCTGCCAATTCTACGGCATTGCTAAAGCAGAGCAAACCAGTGCATATTTAACAAGTAGCTTTCTTTTCCTATCTTGATCTGTGTTTTTTTTTTCACTGCAAAGCTTTACTGCATTTACAAAGAGAGCTCCATGAAGTGAGAAAGCACAGGTCATTTGGTCAATATCACATTTGCACATGGGGCAGATTTCTGGAAGACACAGTATGTTTTCTCTCCAGCAAGACACAGCTGTTTGTTTTGTGGAGCTGTTCCCCCAGAGTCCTTCACTGAAATATGCCCTGATAGCTTCCTTCACTCTCATCTATGGAGTCTATTCTTGTGGGACATTGTTTTGCATATTCTTGACACGCAACTTGGTTTTCATGCACTGTTTAAACACCAGTCTATAGCATCCACTAGCAATGTCAACTTTTTTTTCTTTACCTATTTTAGCGCATAATGAAAACCTCCCCTGCAGGCAAATCAATCCCAATGTGAGAGATATTCTTATTCTACACATTGTACACTTCCTGTGCTCTCTGTTTGCTAAATAACCTAATAAAAAACAGACTCTGGACTATTTCTCAGAGCTTACCATTATATCTTAGTGGTCATTTATCTTTGACATACATTTGGAGGAGAACTAAATTAATTTTAACTCCGTACTTACTGGGAAACCTCAAATAACTGTGTTCAAAGCATTTTATGGATCCTTGCTTTGCTTCACTGTTTCATAGCGATATGAGGATCCTTGAAAGGAAGCAGACTTCAAACTTTTTATTCGTTTCAAAATATGAGAAGGTGGTCATGAAGGAGTCATTTCAATGCCCCATAAAGAATGATAATGAGGAAAAGAGTAACATATGTCACAGTCAGCCAAATATAGGCGATTTATGAGTGGGAATAAAAGACATGGGAAAAACTATCTCCTATAAACTTCATGGGTGGTTGATTATAGCAGAAAATCACTCCAATGGGAAGTATAATCTGGCAGGCTCCGTACGTAAGTAGTTAATAGCAATAGAGCAAACTACCAAATTCTTATAAGGATTTTATCCACCTAAGATAAACAAACATTGCACACACAAAGGTTTTACCAGGTTTCATCAATTGACAGTGAAAAAAAACCTAAGTAGTTCAAATTATATGTATGAAAACAACTAAATACGTATTTGGCCCTGTCTTGTGTCTTACACCACATAAGCCAAGAAGGGGTGAATGTTGACAAACATAGAGGTAATAATTTTGTATTCTCCAACATTTGTCAGAAACGTTGGTGAATGCAAAATTTGCTATGTTTAGTGACCATTAGCAGGATCCACACAAAAATGTTTTTGTAAGTGTTTGCAAAAGACAATTGGCAAACATTAGCCACTGTTAGCAATTAGTTTGTGACTTTGTGCAACTATTTGCCACTCTTTGACATTGTTTGGGAATGTTTGGCACCTTTTGCCAAATCCTGGTAAAACACCAGGCGAATGTCAGAGTGAATCTTGAAATCTTGAATCACCCAACCCTATAAAAAGGGTAAGCAAACCATCGCTAAATAAGAGATGGACTTCCAGAACATGGAAATGGATTTCCGTCAGGAAGAAGAAGTGCTTTGTTTGACTGCTGCTACAGCTATCCTGCAGCAATAGACAAAAAAAGAAATGAAAGGAAAAAAATTATTGGTGGACACAACCCTGTAAAAAAGTGAACAAACCCTCCCCAGCATTGTTTTTACTAGTTGGTGAACCAAAAATAACTAGCAGCCCATGTTACAACCATTTGCAAACGCTTACAATTGTTTTGCAAACTTTTGCAACTTTTTGCGGAAAAATATATTCACAAATAAATTTTGAACATGTTCTTAATGTATTTCCAACAAGAAAAACTGATTGTGATCATAAAAACTGTTAGCGAACTGTTTAGCAACCCTTTACGAACCCTGACAAAACCCATTCATTAAGTTCATCAGCATTCGATGCGCTGTAATAAAACACCTTAAAAACCATAGTCAAATCAAGAAGCCAGAAGAATTACAGAATATTCCTAAAAATTAATAAATAAGATCCCTGAAAGGCCCTTTTTTATTCACTCATTTTCCAACCAGCTTAATCCTACTAGGGTCACGGGGAGGCTGAAGCCTATCTCAGCCAACTCAGGGCAAACACTCTGAACAGCATCACAGAGCCAACACACACACAATCATTCATACTAACACCAAGGGGCAATTTGGAGCAGCTAATTATCCTGACACTATCATGTCTTTGGACTGTGGAAAGAAACCAGAGTTCCCAGAAGAAACACATGCAAGCACAGGGAAAAAATGCAAACCACACTCAGAAACGCCTTCGTCAAGCTCAGGACTCCAGCCTAGGAACTTCTTGATGTGAGGAGGACATGATGACTTCTACGCCACCATGCTGCCCCTTAACAATCCTCTGTCTATTGTGATGGCCCCTGTTAGGCTGCTGCTTAGTGACAATACAGTGTTGTAGTAATAGTGTTTTTCATTTTTCTCAAGGTATCAGAGGACCTGAAATTGCCTAATTGAGAGCACCTGGGCCCAATGAGCATCCTGTCTCTCTGCTCTCTTTTTCCTCCACCAACACTGGCATTGTACATCTCTGGCCACAGAAGGTCTTGTGCCACAGCATGTACAGTCAGGCCACCGAGGCCATCATTAACCTTATTTTATAGTTTATGGGATTGAAAGTTAAAAGATTAAAATGAATCATTTAACTTTCTAAGTACTGTTTCCTTTCCTATTTTTGTCATGACATAAGAGCCAGGTTATGACACGATAGATAGATAGATAGATAGAACGATAGAACGATAGATAGATAGATAGATAGATAGATAGATAGAGTTGGCATTCATGCTGTTCTCAGAGTGAGGAGGGAAGGGCAGTGATTTCCAATTATGCCTGTGGCCAGTGGGATTTCTGTCTAGTCAGGCCACCTGTGCCGTTCATGACAGACTCATGTGTTTAGCGCATCCTACTCCAAACCTTAAATAAACTAGCTGGCAATAAACAGTGCAAGTCAAGCATAGGTCTTACATATCCAGTTGATATGTGAGCACTGTGGCTGGGATTACTGCAACCATTCAGGTTAAGATAAGATAAGATGCCTTTAAAGATGCCTTTTAAAAAACCCCTTCAGTGTGAAGAACTTTACCTGAGCTGCATACACTCAAAGAATCATTCACAGAAGCTTTCATTTTTTACTGTCACTTTCATTTTCATGTGTGCTATGATGGTAATCCGTGTTATCTCCAATTCATGGCAGAGGACATAATGAGACACAAGAGAAGTGACATAGGAGAAGTTGTTTTTTTTTTTAATCAGCTATCGCAGTCAGCAATGAAGCCATTTCAGCTATATCTAGGTTTAAGTCTCATACTACACATAATTTAGATGTCAAATTTATGCACATAATTACAATAATAAATACTTATTTATAATAATTAATTAAATAAAATAAATAAAGTACATGGCCTTTGAAGGGTGGAATCATTTGTGCATTAAAAACAATTATATAT
>JAOUQZ010000024.1:17442599-17455804 GCA_028564935.1 Neosilurus hyrtlii | reverse complement strand
GGGGGGGGGGGGGGGGGGGGTGGGGGGGGTTGTTAGGTGTCCTTATAGCAGTGTAACGGTAAAAGAAAGGTTTATTAGTGAGTCAAGCAAGCCAAGAGATATAATCTCTCCAGCATATCCTAAGTCCACCTCAGGGTGTCCTCCAACTGGAACATTCCTGGAACACCCCTCCTTAGAAATATCATCACCAGGATATGAATCCACAGCAAAATAAAACAAAACAAGGGATCTAATACATTTATTAAGCTCTGTAGATACAGTAGTTTAGTTTGCTCCGGCAGGAATACAATACAATAAATACGAGTTTCCTCAGCTTAGCACAAAATGTAGTCAAGGCCATGTAGATTTGATTCATTATCTTTCAATTCATTTAATAGTGCAGTATTCATCCTGCTAACCATTCGTTCTGTGAATATCCCATGATAGCAGTATTTAAATGAAGTGACACCTTCAACACTCTACAGAAGCCCTATGGCAACCTCTTCTTTATGCCTGTAAATATCCACAGATGCTAGAGACATGTCACTAGCACTTTTTGAAAGTATAGTTGATTAAAAATATTTTCTGTAAAAGCTTATGGAACCTGATGTACACATTAGAATTATTACTGTTCAATATAAATCTAATCAATCAATTAGTTAATCAATATTACTAATATTGCTGTTTTTTTGGTGAGGCATGTTTAAATAAGTATGTTCTATTCTATAATTTAACGCTACAGTAATACTATTCCAGTTTAACCCAGCAGGATACGGTGGCACTCTGGCAACCCCTAGCCATGTCACCCCATTCTTATCAGAACTCATTTTTGGAAATAATCACAGCTTCAACTTCACTGGAACAAGAATAGAGTGTTCACACTGTTTTTCAGTGTGTATCAGAGACTAACAACACAAGCTTTGGTATAACAACAGCTGTGTTCAATAACCTACAGCCTTCATTCTGAATGTCCAATTACTTCCCATGTGAAAGGGTACAAAAGTATTAGTGAAAGTTAAAAATGTCAAAACCTATATCACAAGTAGGTGTTATGGACTTAGTCAAAGTATAATGCACGTGAATGATAAATATTATTTACTCTTTCCTTATTTTTAGCTGCAATATATTTAGAGGAAGAACTGAATGTCGATTGACTGAGGTAATCAAAGTACAAAGTAAGTTTGATGCTTTTTGAAATTTTTGTTATTCCAGAGGGAATGCTTTTCAGATGAAAATTGTTATACATAAAAATAAAATGAAAATTTCCTCACTGTGGGACTAATACAGGTTTATCTTTTATCTTTTATCTTATCTTTTCTTATCTTAGATATATATTATTCACTTCCCTATTTCCTAACACCCCCCCCACCAAAAAAAATCACCACCAGCCACCACTGCTGATACTTGTGAGTCACTCATAAGCTCATAAATTCCTGTTTACACAATTGCATTTTTAGACTACATTATACAGTTATACAAGAGAAATTATTTATAACCTTTGTTGTTCAGAAGAGGATGAGTTCCCTTCTGAGTCTTCTCCCTCATCTTAAACAATGTTTTTCCTCCCCACTGTCGCCTCTGCCTTGCTCAGCAGGCACAAATATAGAAATGTAAACTTTATATCCCTATAATAACTTATCAAAGTTAAAAATTTTATTTTTCTGTACAGTTGCTTGTTAAAATTCAATTCAATATGATGAAAAATCTGTTTCTATTTATTTACAGCCACAATAATTTTACATCCTCACATGTTATCATTCATTCATTTTCTAAAGCGCTTAATCCTAATTGGGGTCACAGGGAGACCGGCACCCATCTCAGCTGATTCTGGTCGAGAGCAGAGTACACCCTGGACATCTCGCCAGGCCATTGCAGGGCAGAAACACGCTGATGGCTATGCAGCCTACTCTTAACAAAAATCAGCATTGGTTCTTTTGCATGCTTCTCACCATAGACAGTGAGAGACATGGCCGGCATTTGATAACCCAGTTAGCTGCACTGGGAGCTCACATGTTATATCACAAATAAATATATTTGAATCTTAAAAAGAACATACCAGATTGCCAATAAGCCAGTGATACCAGAAAGCCTTTACAACCCAGCACTTAAGTCCGTGTACAGGGTGACCCAATAAAACCTCCTACATTTCAAAGGTAAATGAAAACAAAAAGGTTAAAAACAATCAAGTGATTATTTGCACACAGAAAATTTTATTAAATAAATTTTTTATACATCATGTTTTAAAGATGGCATTCTCCAGATGAATGCCATCATTGACTTTACATGTTTGAAGACTATTTCTGAAGGCTGCCATGGCTTGACCGTCTTTCCTCCCTAAGTTTCATTTATGCAAATAAAGATGAATAAAAAACGGAATTGATTAACTTTTCATGTGGACAAATAATAATTTAATTATCTAATAATCATTTCACTATCATTATTTTATATACCTGTTTAGTTTTTTTTGCTCGTTTGTTTTTTTTTTGTTTGTTTTTTTTTGTTTGTTTGTTGTTGTTTTTTTTGTCATCCACAGCAATTTAACTTTAAATTGAAATTTAAATTCTAGGGTGCCTTAAACATTAGCCATAAATGTTTCCAAGACTCCACGATTGTACAGTATCAGATATTACCACTATTGCTATCACCTCAGCTTATGAGTCTCATCCTTTACCTGTAATACAAGCCAATGGGATGTCAATGTCAGAGGGGACTCTAATGATGCTACTACTTCTGGCATAAAATGAATGTCCAATGGTTTTGCCTAAAACTCCTTCTCCCTTCTATTCCCATAAAAACAGAGATTTAGGCATTGATCAAAGAGGAAACTGGATCTATCTGCACTTTGCTTTGCTAGATTGGTTAAATGAGTTATAGACCCATTAAGCCCTTCAGTGTGCATCAATAGCCAGCTTCAGAAAATGTAACCCTAGAAAAATCCTTGCCAATTACCAGAGCCAAGACAGTTGTTTTAGACTGTATCTTTAACATCCAATTATTCAGATAATTTAATCACAATTACCATATTGTTTTAACTTTATTTTCCAAACCACACTAAATAATGAACTGTAAAGAATGTACTCTATTCGTAACATACCATTTCTCAGCTCTACATACAGTTGTTTAGACAATGACATTTTCAGTTTCTGTAGCTAAGAGCTTTCTTTTTAGGCCTTATTTGGTTAACCGTGACTGCTCTTAGTCTTAAGCATTTAGTAGTTCTCTTTTGCTTTGCCTCTTCCTGCTGTGACATTTGGATGGAGTGGAACTGTGTGCTCTCCTGCTGGGTGCTACAAAAGCAAAAACTGACCTCACAAAGTACAAGGCTGTACCAAATGTAGGGTAAAAACATCAGCGTGCAGAGGTGAAGTATGTCAATCGGCACTCCCCTGTGTAATTAAAGTGAAAAGCTACTGCCTACTCACCAGCTCTGAATAACTAAGCCTTGAATTACCTTGCCCCCTAGTCTTCCAACACATGTAGCAATGAGAGCAGACTCTTTGCCTGCTGCCAGGCAAAAATAAAAAAAATCCAGTTTAACTCAGTGGCACTTTTTGTAAATTCATTCTTCACATTTTCTGAAATGTGTTTCCGAAAGCCTCCTTTAGACTACGGCCAGTGGAAAATTAAAGTGAAGTTTTAGTGAGTCTACAAAATGAACAACTAAAACAAGGAACAGCCACAATTTACCACGCTGACCACACACACCCAGTCGTCTGCATTCCAGCCTCCAAACCTCCGGGAGTGGGACAAGTAGCCACATCCACAGAAAAAGACACATCTACAAACATGGACGTTCTATATTTATATATGTGCACATCCTGTCAACTATACATCTACAACACTTTTCACATACAGTATATTCATTACTTCTGGATTCCCAGTGTAGTTAGGATTTCTAGAAAAAATACCAGAGCACGTCTGTTCATTCATCCATTTGTCATGTTGTTTGGGCCTCGAACTCTTCAGCAGCTGGAAACCTATATCACACAAGAATGGGACTCCAGAAACTCATAACCTCAAAGCCCAGATGTCTTCAAACTGTTTTAAAAAGAAGAGGAGATGCTACACCATGGTAAAAATGCCTCTGTTCCAAATGTGTTGAGACCTAGCAAGCATCAATTTTGAAATGAGCTCATTATGTGCATAAAATTAGTAACATTTATCAGTTCAAACATTTATGTTATCTATGTTCTGTTGTGAATAAAATATTGGCTCATGTGATTTGAAAGTCTTTTAGTTTTCATTTCAAATTCATATTAAAATTTAAAGAACGTCTCAACTCTTCCGGAATTCAGGCAGTAGAAAATTCAAAGCAGTATGCTTTGAAAACAGAAAATATACAGTACCAGTCAAATGTTCATACACAATTTCTTGTGTGTCCAAACTTTTGATTGGTATTTATGTTTATTAGGTTAGTCACTATGCCAGAACTCACAAACTCAAATTACTGAACACGAAAAATTCCATATATGGAATGGCATTATACAAGTTTCTGATTTTATAAATTAGAAGTAGGCCATCCTTTTGGCCTCTCATCCCAAACTTTGACTGTTGAAGGCTTTTCAGAGCTATTGGTACAGAGGATTGCAGAATAACTTCAGGAGAAGGAAAAAACCAGCAAACTAATATGAACAAACTACATCATTAATATAGTGCCAGCTAGTGGTACAGATGTGTATTTTGGACATGTGAGGTCTATGACAACTTACTGTGTGGCCCTGACCTGGGAAATTGAATGTTGTTTTGGTAAAGATATTTTCCATTACACAATAAGCTAATTGGCTGTTGCAAATTGACCATAGGTGTGAGTGTGAGTTTGAATGGTTTTGTATGTATGTCTTGGCCTGGCAAGTTGTTCAGGGTGTACCTTGTCCTCGCCCGGAGTCGGCTGAGATAGGCTCTAGCTTCCTCATGACCCTAGTAGAATTATCTGGTTTGGCAAATAAGTGAATGAAATAGGATTTAAATATGGGAAGGAAATGAAAATCAGCTCTTACACCTAAATAGGTGAAAACAAGGTTACAGTGGGCTGAAGAAAACTATGAATAATTGGATGTAGGTGGCATTCAGTGATATATCATACATCTGTATTGGGCAAGGAAATTATCTATGCATTGTCACAGAGCAAAGTGTCAGAGGTTTTCTTAAGGAAAGACATAACAATTCAATAAAATGGGCAGAAAACAGTCTGGATTGCAACGTGTAGTTGAAATTTTAAAAAGAAAAAGGTCCATGACAAGGCTCTTGCAAAGCTGATTTGTCAGCTTCTATTTTGGAAAATTGGAACCAGTTTGATCAAAAATAATATTAAATCCATAAATATAAATCTAGCTGTCCAGTCAACCAGCATCCCCTCACGGCTACACAGCATTTTACCTCCTCTCTGAATTTCACATAGCTGTCTTCCTCTTTTAGCTTTTACAATCTGATCTTTGGTTAACTTCTCACACTCCTCCTTTTCTTCACCTAAAAAGTAATCTTACAGACTACCATTTAATGCTGTCCAGTAACACTATCCCCTGCTAACACTTTACAGTCACTAATCTCCTTGAGGTTTTACCTCCTGCATTCCACCTATGAGCACCTTCCTCCATTCTTGGATGTTACGCTGTGTTCCTTTTTCTTCTTATATTATGTATTCACTTTCCACATTTCTATTTTCTGCTTAAAATCAACCACCATCTAGCAAACCGTGCCTACCCATCACTTCCTCATCATTTCTGTTCCCCTCACAAACCTACCCACAGTGGTACCCTCCAATCACAATTTCATCCTTTCGCACACTTTCAACCACTTCATCACTCCTTCCAGAAGTCATCCTTCTCCTCCTTCTCACACCCTACTCGTGGGGTATGTGTACTGATGACATTCAGCATCACTCCTTCAATTTCCAGTTTGACACTCTTCATTCAATCAGACTTTCTCTTTTCTCCCAACATACTCCTGATGAGCTCTTTCTTCAGAATTACCCCACACTATTTTTCTTCCTGTCCACACCATGGTAGACTAATTTGAATCCACCAATGCTTCTGACCTTCTTTCTACTGGCTCACTTGTACACACAGTATTTATACCTTTCTATGCTCCATCATATCAGCCAGCTCTCTCCATTAACCAGTAATTATGCCAACATTAAAAGTTCGTACTCTGACTCTGGATGCATTTTCTTCCTCTTCTCCATCTCCTTGGCTCAGAAGTAGCCCAATTTCCACCAGTTCCCTGCTGGCCAACAGTACCGATGGTATTCATTGTTATCCCGGGCCTTGACAAATCTGGTATGAACATTCTGTTTTTAATCCTCATGCTTGATTTGGCACAGGTTTCACACCAAATGCCCTTGCTGACGCAATCTCTCCTAGTTACCTGGGCTTGGGACCAGCACTCTTGGGAAGAGCACACTGGCTGGGTTAACACCAATGGTGCGAAAATAGTGTTCACATGGAGCACAAGCTTCACTAATGCATGTGTAGAGCAAAGGCTAGTACGTCTAGCCTGATCCTACAGAAGAGTTACTGTAGCACAGACTGCAGAAGCTGTAAATGCTGGTTATAATAGAAAGGTGTCAGAATATACAGTGCATTGCAACTTGCTGCATATGGGACTGCCAAGCCACGAACCAGTCAGTTGTTGTTAATGTTATGGGTGATAAGTATAGATTATTATAGGGATTCATAATTATACTACTATTGTAATAGATTATTGCTGCAAGGTTAGTAAGTACTTAGGCTTCAAATAAAGAACCATACTGTAAATTAATACCATTTATTTCATGCAAATTGTATTAAAACAAATTCCTACATCTAAGTGTGCAATTAAACACATTGACTGTTGTGATGCCTGAAATGATTGGCACATTAAGTGTACCTGGCAGACGATAGACCTGGCACACAAAACATTTTAGGTATGCTAGGATGCAACTTAAGTGTATAGTATAAGTATATTATTGTCATGGACCTTTTTCTTACTACATGTTGCAATCCAGACTGTTTTCTTCCCATTTTATTGAATTGTTATGTCTTTCCTTAAGAAAATCTCTGACACTTTGCTCTGTGACAATGCATAGATAATTTCCTTGGCCAATACAGATATATGATATATCACTGAATGCCACCTACATCCAATCATTCATGATTTTCTTCATCCCACCGTAACCTTGTTTTCACCTATTTAGGTGTAAGAGCTGATTTTCATTTCCTTCCCATATTTAAATCCTACTTAATTCACTTATTTGCTTATAACATTTAAATTTAACATTTAACATTTAGATTTAGCATTTAGATTTAGCATTTAGATTTAGATTTAGCATTTAGGTTTAGCATTTAGGTTTAGCATTTAGATTTTCATTTAGATTTAACATTTAGATTTATATTTAGCGTTTAGATTTATATTTAGTATTTAGATTTAGATTTAACATTTAGATTTGACATTTAACATTTATATTTGGATTTAGCATTTAGGCTGGACAAGCAAACATTTTCTTAACAGTTAAATGTAAGACGTTGTTTTAGATGCGGCTCAAACTTAAATGTGAGGAAAAATTAGCTAAATGTGGAAAAACTGTGCGCTAAAACTTTACAGTCAAATTTTTACATGGGGAAAATGAGGTAAATGTGGAAAATGTGTGCAAAAACCTGACATTTGGCACCCCATATAGTACAATACCACTCTAAAGTGTTGCAAGTGCAAAAAAAAAATATGCAAGCTGATGAGATAATAGTTGTCTCCTAGCAATTCTCTGGAAAAGCTTCATGCAGGTTTCAACGTCTTTCTGACTCCTGACATGGTAAATATACTGTCTGGTTTGGTTTGTTAGTGTTATCTTTTGACTTTTTACGCATGCCACCTCAAAGTATTGCATCTTCAATCATGCTTGTCCGAATAGCCCACTGCTTTACTCTCTCTATCTCTGTCCACGTGAATCATACCAGTGAAATAGAGCCTCTTCCCTTGGGATTAAAATTCTTTCTTCCAGTCAATTTTCTAATTTGCCCAATACTGAAACTGCATGATTGATTCCATAATTGAGGAAAAATAAATAATTTTAATAACTATTATCTACATTAAATTTAAATAGACGTGCATTTAAGCATTAAAATTGTTTTACCTACCTGACTTAATAACCTCTGTCTCTCTCTCTCTCTCTCTCTCTCTCTCTCTCGTTTTTACTTTTTTTTATGCTAAAAATGCCTACACTGTTCTTTTAAATAATTAACAAAAATGAACATATAAGGGATAATTGTCCATCCATGGGAAATCCACGCTAATTGCTTGAGAACATTAACAACCTTGTACTTTAATTTAATTTTCTGAACCGATTTTTCCTTTGTTAGGCTTTGGGAGGCTGACGCCTAAACAGCTCAAAAGACCATCACAGGGCCAACACACACACACACACACACACACACACACAACCCTTCATAGACACATTTACAACGAGTCTGGACTGTGAAAGAAAACCGAAGTACCCGAAAGAAATTTAAGCAATTCCGGGGAGAACATCCAAACTCCACACACAAACACCTGTCTGGAACTGCTAATGACTATGCCTCCATGCCACCAAATTATTTAATTTGATTTTTGTTTGAATTTGAATTTGATTGAAAATTTAATTATTTACTTAAAATGCATTGTTTAATTAATATTTGCCTTTAGATTTATAATTTAGGTTTTTAGGAGTAAAAGATATTATATTTGTATTTTCTGGTATAGTTATGTTAGGCAACAGCAACTAAAATCTTACTTTATAAATGCCATAAAGGGAGAGTTATTAATGTGAAACCCACCAAAGCACAGCAATGAATACAGACCAGATAAGCCATATCTTCAGTGCGACTATAGATTTGAACGAAAGTTTTTAACAGTGAAAACACAAACAGAGCTCCTCCTTCATTTTATAATTATACATATTAGTCCATGTTATACTGTATAAAACAATATCTGCTCAACCAGCACCTGAACAATATTTGTTTAACACAGTAACATTGAGTATATATTTAGGTGTAAGGCTTCTGCAATTCACTGTTTAGGAGCGTGTCAGACAGATGTCCTTGAAAAGTGTGTTCTTTAATGCCTAGCCAACCTCATGAAAGCTGTTCATGGGGTGCTGTGACAAATCAAATCTGTCAAAATAGAAGAACCTGTGAAAGAGATATTGAGAAAGAGAGAGAGAGAGAGACAGAGAGAGAGAGAGAGAGAGAGAGATGGGGGAAGCAGACACAACACAGCCTATACTTTTCCCTCTTTCATTTCTGTATGCAAATGTTCCTTTTGAAAGCCACTGCTTTGTTCTCTATCAGTATAGCAGAGAAGGCAAGATCCTTTTGCATTTTCCATTTTCCACTTTTAAAGGGTTGTCATTATCAGTTTATTGCTACATTAGAAGGGAGCAATTTCAATGTGTTTCCTCATCCTCTATGGCATGGATGTGTAGCAGGCAGCACTGTGAAACCAGACCTCTGAGAGCAAACCCATAGGGAAGGTATTTTTGGGTCCTCTTGGCAATTTCAGACGCAGTATGTAGGTTTGCTGAGAGCCTTGGTCTTCTCCCCAGGGTTTCAACAGAGTTAAGGGCTTCAAACAAGAGAGGGCACAGAGCACAGAACAATGGAAAAGACAATTATGTTATAATAGCTTATGCAGAATATATGTTAAATGAGCTATATACTGAATACTTTCAGAGATTATTCTGGAGTGAATTGTGTTGTCTCACTTAAGGGAAGTCTCTATTGTGCTCCATATGCCTTGTGTTTTGAATCAAACCCCCTACATTTGCCCACTTGGTGCAGTTCATGTGGGTAGGTGTGAGCACAACAATTGCACTCAAGGGTATATTGAAATGACTGGCCTGAGATTATCTGCTAGAGAAGAAAACGTGATGCAGCTCTTTTTTTCTATTTTTGCTTATTTGAACTCACTGAAAAACAACCAGTCTCTAAGAATGTACATGCAGTACTCATGTAAGTGTATTATTAATAAAATTGTATATGATCATAAGAAAACACGTTGGAATGGAGGGGGGGGCTTGGTTTTAGGCATTACCCAATACAGCACTAGGGGCAGTGTATTGGTTACTTCCACATTTCTCACAGATAAGCAATTTTAATGAGAATGGCCTAAGCGCTGTTGAAGGTTAATTTCCTTCACTCCCTATTTTTACCCCTCATTACACAAACAGTTTCTCATGTGAGAAGCTAATAATAAAGATTTAATTGGCAATGTCAAAGCCTGAATCTGAAACCTGTTGCTTTTTAAGCTTCATGAGAGTATTTATATAATTTAGATAGTAATGTCTACGTACGGGCGGCACGGTGACGCGGTGGTTAGCACGTCCGCCTCACAGCAAGAAGGTCCTGGGTTCGGTTCCCAGCTCGGGCGTTTCTGTGTGGAGTTTGCATGTTCTCCCTGTGCTTGCATGGGTTTTCCTCCGATTACTCCGGTTTCCTCCCAAAGTCCAAAAACATGCACAGTAGGTTAATTGGCTGTTCCAAATCACCCATAGGTGTGAGTGTGAGTGTGAATGATTGTGTGACTGCGATGGTCTGGCGAGCTGTCCAGGGTGTACCCTGCCCTCGCCCAGAGTCGGCTGAGATGGGCGCCAGCCTCCCTGCGACCCTAATCAGGAATAAGCGGTTCATAAGATGAATGAATGAATGAATGAATGTCTACTAAGGCACATCAACTAAAACATTACAACATTAAGACCACAGGTGAAGTGAATAACATTGATTATTATAATATAATACCATATTATGGTAACGACAGTACACAATCTGATTTGTCGATGCTGGGAAAATAGATCACATATAAGACTGGCAAGTTATCCATTAGCTAGCTGAACTGTGCACTGATCTGAAGCAGCTTCCAGATAATCATTCAGTATTTTTTTTTAAAGGAAAAGGTATACAGTAAATATCAGAGTGTATGAAGTCCCGTGAAGTACCTGAGGCTCCTTTTTTTGTAACAGGAAGGGAAACAAGCAGAAAGCACAGCTCTCACAAACAGGGATGAAGATGTCTTGTTCAGAAGTAGGCAGTTTAAAGATAGCACCCCAAACAGAATGAAAAAGTGATTCAAAAAAGGCTAGTGTTTTTTAAACTACTTATCAAGCTACAGGGCAGTGGTGGCCTGGTAGTAGGGTGCTGGATTACTGATCCCAAGGTCGGGGGTTCAAACCCCACTGTCACAGGGTTGTCATTGCTGTCTCCCTAGTATCAAATGCAAGTGTCTGTGGTGAGAGGCATATAAAAGAACCATTGCTGACTTTCATAAAAGTCAGACTGCATTGCAGTGCTGGGTGTACTCTGTCCTCGCCCAGAGTCGGCTAAGCTGGGTGCCAACCTCCTAGTTAAGTAAGTAGAATTAAGCAGTTCAGAAAATGGATGAATGAATGGTTGAGAGAATGAATTAAATCAAGCTTATTTGCTTGGTCAGCCTTTGGTCTTTTTGTACAGAGCTTGCCTTAGGCTCGATCTGTACTAAGGACCTCGTACTCAAGTAGTTTTTATCTTGTTACAATGGCACCTGGCAAAGAGTGGGATGTATTAAGCAGAAAGTGAACAGTCAGCTCTTGCAGTTGTTGTGTTGGATGCAGGAAATATGAGCAAATATAAGGATCTGTGTGACACTGACAAAGGCGACATTATGATTGCTAAACAACTGGGTCGATTCATCTACAAAACAGCATGCATTGTGTGGTGTTCCAGTAATGAATAGTAATTACCTACCAAAGGTAGCTCAAGGAAGGACAACCAGTGATCTGGAAAAATGTCATGGGTGCCCAATGCTCACTGAAGCACACAGGGAGTGAAGGCTCATACGCCTGGTCTGATCCCACAGATAAGATACTGTGGCACAATCTCTTGAAACTGTTCATGCTGGCTATGATAGAAAAGGTGTCAGAACATAGAGTGCATTGCAACCCGCTGCTTATGGGGCTGTCTAGTCAAAGATCATTCCGGTGATTTTAACGTTATGACTAATTTGTGTATTTTGATTATTTATACCTGTAAAGGTGTATAATGGAGACCTAAGCTTGAATGGAAGAATAAATTCCATGTGGGAATAAACTGCATATGACTTACAGATTCAGTCATCCTTTCCTTCTACAGGGTGAAATATGAAGAGAAATCACATTGCAGAGCGAGCTGATGCAGAAAGTGGAAAGGAGGCTTTTAGGAGGAAATGTTGAATGAGATAAGAACGGGAAAGCAAGAGTGGGCGTGATGGAAGGACAGAGGGAAGCAAGCAGATGGTGAGTAATGCAGCTAAGCCCTCATTACTGTCTTCCTCTGTATTATTGTTTAGGAAAGAGATATTATGAGGGCCCATAATAGTCCTAACCGGCCTTCAGCTGAAGTAATTTTCCATGTCCTGCTGCTCCAAAGGCAAACATTAGCCAGCCTGAATAAAGACTGCCTCAGAGATATTAGAGACATGACAAGGGATATGTACACATTACTGATGACACGTGCCAGCAGCAGTACTGAATCACCACAGTCTGTGTATTTAGTAAATCTGTGTATCATCTATTCAAAACATATACATGGGTTTTTTTTAAAGAAAAGAAAAAAAGCTTCCAGCATTTTATTTACCTAAAGCACATGCACAAACATTTTTAAATAAAAAACAAGCATGTTACAAATTCCATGCTTAGCAGTTAAAGAAAGAAAGAAAAGAAAAGAAAAGAAAAGGAAAGAAAAGAAAACTCCTGTCATCCACGCATGTAAAGCTCATTAGCAGGGGAAGATGTTAGGAGTTGAAAAGAGATGATGCAGGAAAATAGCTAAAAGTAAACAGGTAGACAGCAGCATATGTTTGATGAGTGAATGACATACATTCACTAGTGTTTTACTTTGCAAGTTCAAATAAGTAAAAAGAAATGCTTGGCCCTGAGTGTCATTAGGTTGCCAAGACTACTTGAAACAGAAATATGGATGACAAACCTTCTAAAAATAGCAATATGCAGGTCAATAAATAAAATACATTTAGTGATCCCACAATTTCATGGCAACATATATGCATTATACTTTATATTTTATATATTATTACACTTTGCATACAGCTTGTCAAAACTGACTGTCAATTTATACACCTTGCATTCTCTTTAAGACAATATTATAAAATACTGTATTCATAATAGATTTTTATGTTTTACATTTATATATAATATAAATATATATATATATATATAATATAAATATATATATATATATATAATATAAATATAT
>JAOUQZ010000024.1:17381293-17416199 GCA_028564935.1 Neosilurus hyrtlii | reverse complement strand
TATATATATATATATATATATATATGAGAGAGAGAGAGAGAGAGAGAGAGAGAGAGAGAGAGAGAGAGAGAGAGAGAAATACAAAACTGGTTTGTGTGTTGTGCTCTGGTGTCTATTCTGGTAGGACGATACCAGCCGTTAAACAGGCGTCTGATTTCAAACCACTCTGTGCAGGGATTACAGTCTTGGCTGAGCGCACAATCAAATCCAGTTGCAGAGATTTAGAAAGAACTTGCCAAATCCATTCTGCTTACAAGCCTGGCAAAACAGTGAGAAAAAAAGTATACTGCCTCTTTATGCGTTCCTAACTTCTGTGAAGACAGGCTATTCTTGGCTTTGTGTGTTTCTGCTGCGATCTGTGCTATATTTTATTTAGCAAATAACACTTGATTGCATTGCAAGATTCCATCACCTTTAATAGCTATCTAAAACATTTTATTGTTGATTTTATTTTTCAACACATTTTGTGATAAAGAATATTATACAAACTTTTTTATAAACTGCACTCCGACCTTTTCTTGAACAGAATGTGTGTATAACTAAACTAACTAAATTTTCAGCTCTAAACAAATGATATGTCTCTAGCATCTTTCTTTTCTGGAAATAAAGTTTTATCTATTGTGGTGAAAAACACTTCAAATCTGATTATGCCAATGATTTATTTATTCTTCAGGAGTTATAAGGTATAAGTGGGTTCATGCCAGTGTGAAAAATGACTGACAAAATCACAGTAAGTCAATAATTTAATTTTAATCAGACACCACAACGTATGCTTTCTCTGTTGGGAAACATTAGCAACAGTGGCTTTCAGATAGGTGGTTGCCTTCAGGATGAATACACTGCACCATTTTGACACTCTATAAACCTGCTGTTAATAGAAACGAATCAATGAAGTGGTGGTATGCCTTCAGTTAAATGGTCATTACCACACTGAAGTTGATTATTTTCCAATAGCCTCACAAAGGTCTTTATACCACAGCAATTTGCAAGCAATTACATCTATTCACCTGTTATCTATACTGCTTATCTGTTAGGGTTGTGGGAAAGCCTGATCCAGTCCTAGTTGACCTCAGGTGAGAGGCAGGAATCCAGTCTATCCCAGGGCTAATTCAGAGACAAACAACCATTCACACCCGCATTAACACCTATGGGCAATTTTAGAGTAGACATAAGCTGCATGTTTATGGACTGTGGGAGGAAGCAACAGTGCTCACCACTGCAACATGGCACATATTACATTTTTGATTAATTAAAGGTCAAATAATATCCACATTATTAGGTCATTATTTTACATTTCAGACAACAGTGGACCACCAAAGTAAAATTGCTAATCGAAAAAACTCCACAGTTCTTCAAGATGCTGCTTCCCCACATCCCACTGAAATGCTGATTTTGAGTGTGTGCACTCGATGTCCTGTTTGGCTTCCTCCTCACATTTATGTACTTTCTGCTCTCTGTATCTGCTGTGATTGCTTGCATGAAAGCTCCATTCTCAGTGCACTGGTGGTAGATCAGGATCTGGGTGGTACCCCACAATGCACTAGATTGAGTGTGTGCACTGGATGGCCTGTTTGGCTTCCTCCTCATATTTATGCTCTTTCTGCTCTCTGTACCTAGTCTGCTCTGATTGCTTGCCTGAAAGCTCCATTCTCAGTGCACTGGGTGATAGATCAGGATCTGGTTGGTACGCCATGATGCACTAGATTGGCCAAAAATCAGCAAAAATCTAGTTTGCAGCCAAAACAAAACAGCCCAAAGGGAAAAATTTAACATGCATAAACCTCATTATTTGACACTTTGGCATCGACTAACATGATTATTCAACACTGTAACAACATTTATTGGTTAAAATAAATAAATAAATAAATTTTAAAAAGGCATAATATTTCCCCTTTATTGTTTGCTTTTTTTCATCCATTTGCAGTAACATTTATGGATGTTCCACAACAGTAAAATCATGCAAATCTTTCTTGAAGCCCAAATGGATTAACATGTCACAGAGAAACCAAACCCTAACTGCTGTAATAGACTCAAGAATTCATCAGTGCTGTGGTATAAACTACAAGAGTACATTTTTACTGGGCATCTTTCCCACATGTACAATTTTTGTTACGGTAGAGCACAATTTATCAGGATTGCTCTATCATGGCAGTTCTTTTCAGATCATTCACCTGTATGTTCTGGAAAGATGTTATTTAGATATTGTCACAATATTATATTATTTTTATCAAGACTGAAGTACGACATCAGTACGATCCTCATTAAGATTTTTTTGGTCAATGACCATAAAGGTCAGAATGTTCTACTGACGGTTTCTTTGATTTTGGTTTTTGTAGTTACAGTTTGTCTGTTTTTCCCTGTCTCTTTGGCTCTGTACTATGTTCTATATTATAACATCATATTATATAATATAATATAATATAACATAATATAATATATTATATTGCACCACTTTATGTGCAATATTTGTTCTTAAGTGCAATTTTGAGGGGGCTCTGAGTCCAAGAATTTCATTGCCGGTAGTGATGTTTCATTTTTACCTGTATATGACAAATAAACTTGAAACTTGAAACTATAATATAACATAACATAACATAACATATTGTACACATTTTTACGCATGACCAAAGTAGACAACTTCCCATGGCAGGTACTTTGTTGAGTCTCTCACCACAAACTGTCATGTGATACAACTGCTTTCTTAGTGTCTTGTTAGCGTAGTGACCCTAGCGAAGTTGGCCTTCTGTAGGTCTTGGGGCCAGTACAAAACAGCAGGAAATTAATAAGATTCATAAAGGGAATAATAATTAATGAAATTAAATTGTTAAAATAACAAATAGACATTACAAGTCATGGTATTTCACATTAAAATCCATGGATATAAACCTGTCTGTTGTCTTTGTAGGAAGTTGTCTTGACATGCTTCTGTCTTCTTCTCTTATTCTTTCATATGTTATCTGCCTGGATCCCCTGTGGATGTGGCTGAACAATAATTAAAGAATGTCTATGAGACATGTGCCAAAATTACAGTTGAGCTATTCTGACTCAACAAAGTGACAAACCCATTTTTGTAATCCAGTAAGACAAAGAGCACAGTCTCTGAGTAACGTTGACTCTAAAGCCGACACTGATTCAGTTCAAACTAAAATCTGACCCTAGATCAGTCCTCCCGCCCAGCATTTAGTCTCTCATGTTCCACTTGTCCTCATATTTTCTTAATCAAATAGCCCTTATAGAGGCAGTGGCCAATGGCATAGCAGCAAGCCAAAGCAAGCTCACCAACATGCAGTGCAGGGTCCAATTTCACAGAGCTCTCCTTCGTGTGTAAGACACACAGCCTCCCTCACTGCCAGGAAACTAGGGCGCATGCGATAGACTGTCTGGGTGCATCAGGCATCAATTTGTTGGATCAGGCTGTACTGGCAGCTCTCTGTGGAATGGCAAGGTTCTTCCAAACACATGCTGCCGGAGGAGCAATAAAGTTTAATGAAATTTCATCAGCTTGGTTGGAGACTGTGTGGATTTTATTTTCCCCCTAGCTGGTATATAAGGAAAGATAAATAATTCAGGTTATGATATAATGTGCAATGCTGCAAAGAGAGGATTAATTAGCATTTGCTAACTTAAGCATAAACATGTTGTGTCAACATGGTGGATGCTTTTAATTTTCCATTAGCCAGTTTGGGAAGCCACATCACACTGGTTCATTCAAAAGCTTGAGAGCCAAATGGCAAAGTAATAACTTTCTTTTTAGAACAGTAAGGCCATGTTTAATGCACTGAAGACATTTATTTCATAGCTCAGACTGAAACGACCATTGCTACACCACCTGGATGTCAATGGCACCTTTTTTGTAGTGCATCCAGTGGAGTTGATCTGCTCATTCATCTAGAAGGTCTTTATGCCCCCCCCCCCCCTTATCCCTGTCTCACTCTGCATTCCTTGGCAGTGGTTCTGTCTGCAAGACGGCAAGCAGTCAACACATGCTCTGAAAACAGCTTTCTCTTTCTATCACTAAGTGAAATCCTCTCCTGTTCTCAGCATGACTACTTGTTCGAATTCCTCCCTCTTCCTCCTTCTTGTCTGCTTCATTCACTCCAAAATTGTTGAACTGTATGTAACGAGGGGAAACGTGTGTCCAAGCAATCAGTGGAGTTTTACCAGAGCTCTGTCTCACTACTCAAGACAGTCTGGTGACGGAGATTAATGAAGCCTAAAAGAATAAGATGAGGCTGCTGGATATTTTTATGACATTTCTAAAGTGTTTTCAGGACAAATATTTTATATGGTTGTTTTATTTTTTTTTTTCATTTTACAGATGGTCCTGTCATTTATCTTTTTTTGCAAGCTGTCAGAACAGCTTCTTATACACACTCATTCGCTTATGTGTGGCAGTCTGGGAAAACCTGTCAGATGTCACTGTGGCTAAATTCTGTAAAGCAACAAGAAAAAAAGAGAAAATAATTTTGCCATTAATCCATTTTGGAGTATGCGTGTCAAGAATAAAGACATATTTTACTAAAATGTAAAATTATTCAGGATACTTTCTACATTTTTTGTCACTTCTGCCATTATATGTTAAGTGTCCATCCATTAAGTGCCCAGCCATCATTCCATGCATCCATCCAAGATTCCCGTTCTCATGATATCTCAAGAATGTATAATTGAATAGAAGATTCAGGGTTAGAATATTTCACTTTCTGTGTGCAGTGTTCTTCTTGAGTTGCATGGGTTCCTTCACATACTCCGTTTTTTTCCCACAGTCCAAAGACTTTCTGTTTTTCTGTGTGCAGTGTTTTTAAAGTGTTAGTGTAGGTTCCTCCATATACTCTGGTTTCTTCACACAGTCCAAAGGCTTAAACATTAGGTCAACTGGCTACTCTAAATTGCCGTCCGGTGTGATTGTGAGGGTGAGTGGTTGTTTGCCGCTGTGGTAGCCCTGCAATAGACTTGCAACCCTACCTTTTGCCTCAACATCAGTTGGGATTGGTGCCAATTTCCCACATGACCCTGATGGATGGATGGAAAAAGTAGTTTAATGTTTGTACAATTCTTTTATACTATATATGGTAAAAAGAACATGGTTATCTGACCATAACACTCTTTTTCTTTTTTAAAAAGAAAATGGTATTAGCTAGGAGCACCCAAAGAGACCACATGCAACTTTGTAGTGACACTTTAAAAAGACCCCGATATGAGTGTGATGGTCAGGTGGAATTCACAAGGAGCTCACAGAGTGTCTGAAATAGTTTTTATGCAGTAGCTCATTTCCTGTGTGAAGTGTATTTTAAGGGTATTTCAGGTATACACATTTTTAACAAGAAGGCTTGTCATGCCCTAATTGTTCACAATATGATAAATTAATCTAAACCTACAAGTATGTGTAGTGGTCAGGGAAAACTGGTCAGATGTGTTTGTGGCTGATTTCTGGCTAAGAGCCAAAGATTGAGTTTTCTCAGTACAGCATATTTGTACAATAACTTTTCGATACTGTGGATATATTTCACTAAAATAACCATGAAATTTTTCCTATGTGTTCTCCTGCGGAGATCCTGCAAAGATCGTACTGGGGAAAAGCCAGTTTAACAAAATAAAAAGTATGTACTGTCATTCTGCCTAATGATGTTTTAAGCCCAGCTAGATGATCATGTGAAATCAGTTCAGAATGTCTGTGATGCACCTGTGCTTACAGATCTTGCACACTTACTTGCACACTCTGTGCAGACATCAGAAGATAATGTTCCAAAGTTAAAAGACACTAATGAAATAACATTTCGTCAACAAAAGCGAACTGAGTGAATTATTCAGTGATTATTTGCCAAACAATGTTAACATGAATGGAGAACTGTACAATTGAGAGACAGAGGGCTTTTTTTAGTCAGAGCCATGAGTCACTTTCACCTGAAGTGTTGAAACAGAATGTTTCATACATTAAGAGTGAGAGCACATGTAAGTTAAAAATTTATATTCTTTCATTATTTGGCAGTGTTGTTGTCTTACTAAAATTAGATTTGGTTAATAATGTAGAGTATATATAAATGTTTGGAGCAGCATCTTAGAATCTTCAAGTGCAGTTTGTATGCTTATATATGTCACACCATTCATTCATTCATTCAGCTCGCAGGCCATCGTTCACATAACTTGATTTAAAACTTCTAGAATGTTACATGTAGTTTTATATGCAAAACAAGCACATTTCAGTTCAAGAATGTCTGTAAATGAATTATATATACTACAATTTTTAGCATTTAAGCATGTGAAGGGTATGTCTTATCCACCACAGTAATGCGTATACAGTACAGTAAAACTTCTTTTCACATAATGATTTGTCTCTAACTCCACACTCCACTCATCCTGTTCCGTTTTGGACACAATAGGTGAAAGAATTCTGGCCCCTGTGTGTCATATCGCATCACTTCAAGCAGCTTTTTAAATGTGATCTTTTTTTAGACCTTCCTACTTTCTTTTCTTTACAATTTCAAATATGAAATATCTCATAAATCTTTTATTGTGACTTTTTTGTCCCAGTTTCCTCTAGAATTATTTACTGTGCTGCTCCTAGTATGCCCTTGCATGGTTCTTGAATAATGTCCCAACACATATTTGAACCTGCATTGTCTTGGCTGGATATCTTGTACACATGTGGTTTTTGAGGTTTTAAACATAATCAGAAACAGATATGGGTCCCTGTGTAAATTACACAACTATTTTATTCTATGTGTAAAGCACCAGTTGGAAAAGTTGGAATGTTGTGTAAATTGTTAATAACAACAATGTGCAATGATTTGTAAATGTAACACATTTTGAAAAGGAACAGGGCAACAAAAGTAAATGGTGGTCTGTGTTTCTTCAAAATTAAAAATGAATTAAAGTATTCTTACTATTAAATACTTTAATTCTATATTTTGTTGTCTAGACTAAAGAAACCAGTTTGCTAGCAGATAGTGGCACTAGGTTGCAGCACTTGCGGCTTGCAAAGACCAGGTACGATTCTATGTCCTCCAGACACCGGCATTCGGCCTTACTAATGACTGAAAACCTGTTTCTTGCAAAAATCCGAAAAAGTAACCTTTGGTAGAAAACCACTTTCTAATTCTCGAAAATTAAAAACGTGTTTTACCATCAATTACTTTCATTCCAAATGTTGTTCCTTTTTATGAAATTAGTATTAAATAAATGGTGAAAAAAAGCTTATTTAAGCTTAGCATAGAATGAATCACAACAGCTTCCGGTGTTTTTTTGTTTTGTTTAGTTTTTTTTTCTGTAGAGACATTTATGAGCTGACATCCTAGGATGTCATTAGCCAATCAGACCACACAAGACAGACAGAGAGAGAGAGAGAGAGAGGGAGAGAGAGAGAGAGAGAGAGAGAGAGATGCATACTGTTTATATAATAAGGCTTCCCCTATTTCAATAACCAGTTGCCACCACTGAACTGACTATATAACTCTATGAGTATGAGTTTTGGTTGAAAGGAGACCACTCACCCTTTGCTGCATTATATTACCAGGGAAAATTGCAGACCTTAATTGCCATCTCATTCAGCTTGGAGATTTAATATCTATGGTAATGATGCCTTGTTTTTCCTATTAATCATATGCCGTTGTAAAACCGTGCAAGACATGCAGGTCTGATCATACAAATACTTTCCCCTTTTAGACATACTGTTTAACAGTGCCATTTTAATCAGCCTAATGCCGTGGATGAATAAATTCAAATTAAGAATTGAATATTAGAGTAAAGTGGTCTCCTCACTTAATCATTAAATGAATATCATGAAGTTGACATTTACAAATCACAGCCTTAAACAATGTTTTAAGGTTTAGGTTTAACCAAGTTCACCAAGCATAAAGAAGGTTATTTGTAAGCTTGCATGTCTAAAATGTATGTAAAGAGAACCTTTTGTACAGGTTTAAATATGATAGTGAAGTTATCTACATTAATGTGAATCCATGAGAAATTCATTATTAGTTTTTATGTGCTTCTAAGTATGCAGTATGCTCACCATGCAGGTTTGTGTAGTATTTCATTTGTACTCTGTAAAGAGATTTTAAACCCTCTTAACTCGCATCATGGATTGTCTCCAAATAGGTTACTAATTAAATAAATAAATATGACCTGACCTGATATGCTGCATAAATATGTCTATAACAATCAACCTGTAATCATATAATTGCAGTTCTTCCATTTTCTATAATGCTTACCCATTGCGGGTCACAGGTGAGCCAGGGCTAATCACTGCTGACATTTGGTGAGAGGCAGAGTACACTCTTTACAGGTCCCCAGTCTTTTAGGCTAACAGAGAGACAGACATCCATTCAAACTCACATTCACATCTATGGGCAATTTAGAGTGGCCAGTTGACCTTATCCACTGTGAAAGGAAACCGGAGTACCCAGAGGTAGCTCATGCAGGCACGAGGAGAACATGTAAACTCCCCAAAGGCCCCATTTACCTGCCAGGTTCAAACCCATCTTTATGTGTGCTGACAGCCCTCCCAACTTACCTGATTCAACTGATAAGTTAATTAACAGCATTTTCTGAATCGAAATGGGTGTATTAGAGCAGGCAGGTGACTAAATTAGCCTCAGATCCTGGTTCTCTGCTGACAGTGGAATCCAAAAATGATCTTAAGCCATTGTGGCCCATTTGCGTCACGGTTTGACACATTTTATGCAGTCTTAGATGCTTTTCTACTAACCATTAGTGGTAATGAGTGGTTGTTTCGGTTACCAAAAAGCTCCTGTCAGATTGATTTAATTTGGCCACCCTCCTCTGAACGGTATTATAATTGTTTTCCACATAGCAAAGGAATGTCTTCATTTAAACAAATGTTTGTTTTTTTTTGCAAACAAAAGACAAAGGGGAATCCTCAAAAGACCTTTTCAAGTCATCAGGGCATAAGATGACAGGTCAACCTCTTCATTAGCAAAATTCTTTTTAGTTCCAAAACAAAAGGTATTGTAATCTATCCACACTCTCCTCCTTTCAACTTATAGAGTCCATAAAGGCTGGAGGTAGGTGGGACTGTGATTATCAGGTCATGTATCAGTTGGTTGTGGCTAAAGCAATCTGATCCCACAAGCCACTCCCCCCCACCCCTTCCAATGTGTACCTTGACTCTAGCAAGAGTTCAAACAGAAGAGGCTCTGTGCTTCCATTCTGGACAACATTTAGCCATTGTCTGTTCTGTGACCGGCTATGCTTCAAGGCACCATCGAATTTCCATGAGAGAGAGGGAGGGGGGATGGGGATTACTTGCTGTTTCTTCCTCTATCTCTCTTGGTTCTTTCCTCTTTTATTACTTCCTTGTAATAATACAATACACCTGCTTCGCTGTTTGAAAGTCTAACATTTTACAGCATGATGTGTTATAACGGCGCTACCTTCCTTCTACAGTTCTACCAGCAATGTCTTTATTTCTGAGCTATTTTTCTGCTCAGACAGGATAACCAGCAGGTTCCTTAGAATTTGTGCATTTTTCCCATAATCACTGAACACTATGCATCTTTCAAGCACTCGAGACAGGATTTGGTGAGATGTCACCAATTGGAAGAAAGACTGAGCAGACACCGTGAGACTTTGTGTTAAGCTTTCAGACACATCCTCAACCAGTAGCCATAAAGTCAACAGCAAAGTGCGTAGATGGGTTAAGAACAACCTTGAACTTTTGTACATTTCCTCACACTGCGGTTCGAATATGACAAGCTGGGGGGGGATGTTTTTAAATCCCTGTGGCCAGTGTCTGCCCATATTCCAGCAATTTACAATCTGCTCAGTGCTGTTTACGCATTTACTCTATTTAAGAAGCTGATACTTAGTGGTTTCATCAAAGATTATAGGTTTGAAGAAGAAAAAATGTTGCAGTGTCATACATAAACTCTGAATCTCAATGGCTCATAGCCCAGGAGCTTAACCTCATACTAATTTAAGATCATTCTAGTGTGCTGGGTTTTTTCCCATAGATTTTATAACAAAGTATGCAGATGGATTTCCACTGGTACACAACATTTACCATAGGTTTTCTTGGAGTTGTATTGGCTATGTACTCAATTTCAGCCTTTTGTCAATTACCATCATTTACATTGAATATGTATTTTAGCCCTAACTCTTGTGGTTGGCTTAGGGGAAGAACAAAAGGAAGGATTTCTGATGTAATTAATATATACGAAACACATTCATTAGGAGTGCAAATGAAACTACAATTCTATTAGCATTCATGCACTACTGGTAAATGTAATTTTGATGAGCCTCACTTTGCATTAATTAGACATGAGGCAGCTGCATAAAAACCGACAGTGTATTCTTGGTTTATTATTAGACAACAAATTAACATTGGAAATGTATTTTCTGCAATAGAGGATATATCAGCAGCTTGGCCAGTCTATATGGTATGGTGAGAGAATATTATATCTTTTTACTTAAAATTTTATTTTCTTAGATGTTAGAAGCTTACAGCATATACTAGTTCAATTCAGTATTTTATACTATTGAAAGTATATAACAACTTCACATCTATTAATTCAGTAAGGTGTGCTTTTATACTCACTCAAACTTTACATAGAAAATACAAGTGACCATGACAAACTGTGAGTGTCCATCAGTCTGATTCTAACTTGAAATCCACTCTTGATAATATTTTTAATCCCTGGTAGTGGACCAATCACACTGCACTGTTCCCATGTATGTACTATTTAACCATATAATAAAACCTTTTTTAATAGAAACCTTTATTATGGTAAAATACACATTAGATAACTGGGCATTTTTTATTGCACATTTGAAAATGAGGGAAAATGCTTATTTAATGTATTGTATTAGATCAATTCTATCTCAGTATTTATAGCAAGTCAGGTGCTTCAGATCAACATAAATGGTAATAAGAGACTACAAGGGGCTTTAGATGTGAGTCATTGTTAAAATGGGCTTAGGAACTTACAAGATATACTGCACAAATAAGTAAAATTCTCAGCTGGAGCCACTGTAACCATTAGCATATACATTAAATACCTTATTTATTTGTCAATTGCATATTGTTGCTTTTTTCTACTTAATACGCATTTTAGGATATTTAATTTAATGTCCAATTAATATTATGCACTGTAAATGGCAAAGCAGATGAAATGCAAAAGTAAAAGTGAATCAAAGTATAAATATTCAGTGCTTTAAAAGCAAAATGTTAATTTCATGCACCCAAAAGCAAAGGTTTGGTAACATCAATAGTAATTAAATAGGTATGTTACTATGAAATAATTCAAGTTTGTGGTTTGTAATGTAGCCAGACAGTGATTGAGAACAAGTGTACATGTGATAAGAATTCTGTGAAATGAGAGCAAGGTTAAGAGTCATGTGATAGACCAGATTAGAAACCTTGTAGCAAATGTAGATCGCTGAAGGATTATTAAAAGGTTTATTTGTCTTCTCAAATTGCACAGATAATTCCACTATATCACATGCTTTTTCGAATCCATAATATTAGCTTCATTTTCTTTATTAGTGTCTGAGAAAAATATGTCAATGATTTTCTTTCAGCTACTGTTTCATATTTATGAGGAGGTTACACATCTTAAATATGTGAGCTGAAAGTGTGGAACAGCACAAATCTGAAGAATAAACACAAACACCAAATGTCCTTTTGCTGTTCTGCTAACTGAAAGAGGCACATGAGCCAAAGCATCGAGAGAGATTTGTATTGGAACTTTTTCCTTTTTTGTTTAAACAGTGAGGAAGATTAGAGTGTAGATGTTGTTTCAGTACACAACAGTTCTGTTGTTTTTTGTACTGTTTTATCATTAATTTGAAGTGCAAGTTTTGCTATTTTATGGATCATAGTCACTTTTTCGCTGATGGCTGGATCAGCTTGCAGCACATGCTAAAAGGCCACTGTTCAATACACAAGACTATCAAGGGATGAGAGCTTGATAAATACAAATTGATTTTGTGTGCTGGAGAAGACACAGGAAAAGTGCTTAAGATCCCTATCGGAGTTAAGAAGTTTCAAGTGCCTGGAACTGTCTTTTTTATTACTCCTGTTCACTGCTCTGTACTTCCTCCAGCTTTTGAACTTCCATGGTCAAGTCAGGGTATCCCTTAAAAACAACAAACTCAACCAGTTTAAATCAATGTTGGTGTAAACTGGTCTGTGAAGCATTATGCCTGGCTAGTGGTTTATTTTTCTAACTTTGCTTGTAACTAGTATACAACATGCTGGTAACCAGCTGTGCAACTCTATGGTAGATCACAAAATAAATGTAAAATAATACTAATATTACATGCTGTAGAGTGCAGTGAAGATTATATACCACCTTTTTTGTCTAAAAGGGCTCCTGATAAAAAAGAAATAAAAAATTTTCTATAATTTTTTGGTAAAAATGTATTGAACAATGCTATTGTAGGAAATGAGACCCAAAAAAGTAATTCCGACAAGTATATTCAGGTAAAAGTATAGCTAATAAACAAAAAAACTCTGAGAGTATAAATTTTTCTGAAAAATTTAAAGGTATAAATAATTTTTTTTTGACTTTTGCATAGCATAAATGAATTTCACACCATATGGAATGGTTTAGCGAGTAAAGAAAAAAAACTTAACAAAATGAAGATAAATCAGAAACCAAGTACTATTCAAGTATTTATTTCATGTAATAATGGATCATATTGTTGAGAATAAGTAAACAAACAACAATATATAGTAATAACAAAAATAATAAGAAAAAGTCAATATTTATTGTGGCCAACTTTTACTTTGATTACAGCATTTAACCTTTCAGGCATAGTGTTCACATATTTTTTTATTTCTTCACAGGAATGTATGTAACACGTTCCTTCAAAATTTTTACCATACACACAATGACGCGTGCACCATGTCCAATGCATTCTTATTACGTTCTTACAACAGATCATGCCATGCACTTACCATGTTCTCACTGCAACCATCCAATCCTTATAACTACTGCACCAATCACTGCAGTCTTCATGCATTTTGCAAGGTTTTTTGTGTCCACATCTACATTTAACAAGACTGTGTCGTGCTTGTACTGTCAGTGAAGTCCTTACTAGGTTTTAGTTACAGCATTACTACATCAGTGCCATTGTCTCTACCAGGTCTGCAGTATGTTTTTTTTTTCTCTCTACCTTCTCCACGACCCACACCATATCAACTTCTGCTTCTACTTATAAAATTCTTACTGTGTCCATCCAATGTTTATCCAGGTTTTCTTCATTAGAAAGCAACAAATGTGGTTCTATAACTAGGCCTCTTTATTTACTTTAAATAAGTAAATAATTTTGCAAATTATGTAGATTTTTTTTGTCCCTACTTCAGTATCATAACTTATTTTGTGTAGATTCATGACAGCCTACATTAGTTCCAGGTTTTAACACATGAACTTAATGCTCAATGTTCAATTGTTTACAAAATAAATAAATAAACATACAAACAAACAAATAAATAAACATGAATTGTTAGAAAGAACCTTTAAAAAAAGCCTTTGCAAGGCTTTAAACAATGAAATAGATTTGATGATAAATCGCAATGGTAAAGCCTTTTATATCAAAAGTTAGGATAATGTCAGTAAAATAAATTTTGCAATTATTACACTATAATGATGTGCACCATGGTTTTCCCATGTCCTGTCCATAATTTTTTTTGTACAGAGTACAGGGCTTGATACTTGTGTCACATTCACAGTACACTTCATGGTTTATAAGCTGGTAGATTCACAGCCTTGGCATAAAAGGCAACATGTATTTAAACACACAAATATTAAATTGCAGCATTCACATAAAAGTCAAAGTGTACTTACACACATGCAAGTTAACAGTCTGGCCTGCAAAGATTCAGTAGTTACGGTTAGGGTTACAGTTACGGTTGAACCACCCTGTTCTTGCCCGGGAAAAACAAGCCCATCACAGGAAATCCAATCAGGCTGCCGCATCAAAAGTTGATTCTGATAGGTTGTTATATATCGTTGACTTGTGTGACTACAGACAGAAATAAAATAAAAATAAAATTAACTTTTAAAAAATGTATTATCAATAACAAAAATTAAACTCAAAAATTTAAGTCTCATACACCAACGCTCAGACTTGCGCAGAATAAAAACACAAAATCTAACTCAGGTAGGCAGACAGACTTGCTGGTAAATGAATATTTGTGAAGGAAATACCGAAATAGGAAGTTTAATAGAATATGAATATTTTAAACAGATAATTAAACTAACTAGACAGGTGATACAAATGAACACCTAAATCAGAAAGGCAGTAAAATACCAGCCCAGGCTCGGGACCTCTCAGGATCTCCACTAGTCCATTCAGACTCCACTTCATTTAGTGCCTAAATTTATATATTAAAATATATCATGCAAAAAGTTATCATGCATTATAAATAATCTTTGGTATAAATTATATCACAGCTCATGTTGTTATGAAAAATTTGTTCTCCTCTAACTATGAAGCTAAACTTTTCACTAAATCTCCACGCATTAATACATCAGTCAATTCCTCTATCCGATTTCCTCTCAAATCCTGAAGGACTGGCCCGTGACTGCCTTTGAATTGTAATACATTCTTGTGTATCCGAGCTATTCACTCCTGTAGTAAATCTATGTTATGAAAGTAGGAAGCTTTGAGAAGAGGAATGTCTTAACTCTGGTTTCATTATTGGCAGATTGTAATGTCCTTGTCATGTGTCTCCTCAGTGGAAAGCCAATCCCAGGCCAGACAGCAATGCTCTTCCATTAACTTTTCCATATAGCTTGACGTGTTGCTCCTGCTAAACCGCATGACCTGACTCAGTTGAAGTGAAGAGAGATAGCTGCCTTCTTTAAAAAAAATAATAATAAAAAAAGAACTAATGATAACTGCCAGAGGATTGTATAAATTATTGCTGTTTATAGTCCTCGTATGTTTACTGGAGTGTGACATAAAGGGTGTTTGTATAGAAAATTTTAAAATCTAATTCCAATACAGTCCCTGTGAGACAGAAGGGGTTTAACTAGTCTTTTGGAACGGGCAGTTAATCTACTTATTGTTAAGCTCTATGATTGAAAGGTATACTTTTGTTACTTCTTTTTTATAATTTACTTATTTTTCCTTTTACATGAAACTGATGGTGCCAATCAGTAATACAGAAAAAATATATATAAAGTATAACGGAGTGTTTATCCCTTCAGAATAATAATATCAGTTAACAGTCTGGTTCTAGTTGATAAAGTATATGGCCAATACTATGTGTACACCCTACCATCACACCCATATGTGGCCCTATCTGAAACTTTTGCCACAAGTTTAAAAGCACAACGTTCACACACAGTTCAAAATGTCTGTTTATGATGAACTAAGTGGACTAGCACAAACAAGTTCCAAGAAAATATTTCTCTGTGCACAAAGTGAACTTCATAAAAGCATGCTTGGAAATAGTGGTGTGGAAAACTCTCAAGTGGCCTCCACAGAGACTTGACCTCAACACTACTGAACACCTTTAGCATCAATTGAAATGCTGACGGAACACTAGCCCTTATCTCCCAACATTAATACCTGACCTTATCAATGCTGAGCAGGCATGTCCCCATAGTCACTTTTCAAAATTTAGTGCAAAGCCTCAGAAGAATGGTGGTCATTATAAAAGCAAACAAGGATGAAATCTGGAATAGGATGTCCCACAAAAGCACTTATGGGTGTGATATTCAAGTGTCCACATAGTCTGATTCAGTCTGATCCATTGCAATGGACAGAACATATATTGATTGTGATAGATTCTGTGTATAGACAGTCACAGTAAAGTTTTTCCTTATGGTATCACAGCTAAAAACAGTTGTTTACTCATCAACCTTTTGCAAGTATTATTTTTATTTTATTGTTAATAAGTTGATAAGACAAAGAAAATATGTTGCCATGTTTCTATAAAAACACTTATAGCTCTTTGCCCTACATTAACACATTTCCCTGCATTAACAAACAAACAAATAAATAAACTTGCAGCCTGAGGTTAAGAAATCTCAGACACTAGAGACATCTTCAAAAATGCTAAATAAACATTGTTTTATAGAAAACCTTACTACATGAACTAGTTCCTGCCTAAATTAGAAAGAATACTATTGGTCTTGCAACAAGAACTGCAGTTATACAAAATTAAACAACATTTTCTAACCACTCAGAATCAACATATATGTAATTTTCTTGCACTTGAAAAGCACTTAGAGTGACACTTTAAATGATTTAAAGCTGCTGAATCTATACACATGGCTGCCACTCATATAATTTCATAGCACAGTTGAGTGCTGTGATTGACAGGGAAGAGAGATAAGCCTTCATTGGAACCATCACAATTCAAAACCCAGCCTAGCGACCACAAAGAAAATGGTTTTCTCCTGCACCCCTGCTAAGGATATGAATGAGTTTAAATCAATTCGGACATTTGAATTAATTTGTTGTGTCGTGTGTTCACTGGTAAGTTTCATTAATCAAGTGAGTCACTGTTTAGTTTCTATTTGTAGCACATTTAAAGGCATGTCTGCTGAAATTTCATGCTTAAAGAATTTCAGAGAAGCTGGTTTAATATATATCCCTTTTTGTTTCTTTTTTTGTTTGTTTTTTCTTTTTGTAAGGATGAAACAGGACATTGTTTGGACTACATTTCCGCTTCCACATAGACCTCTAGAGTTGCTTTCAGGAAGTCCATTTATCCATACAGGGCTTATGAATTATGTAAGATGCATAGTGAAGATTTACCGAGAAGTAACTTCTTCAAGCTGGTTAATACAATTCCGTCTGGCATTCAGAAAGCTTTAAATCATTGGATAGTCTTGAGGAACTTTGCTGAGGAGATTAGGAAAAAGATTACAGAGCTTTTGCAGAGTAGAAAAATTAAATTGAAAGAACAATATTGTAATCAGTAGGAAAAAACAGGTATAATATGAATTTAACATGTCCTTTTGTATTTCACAAACATTTCATAAGTTCAAATTAATTTGTCCTCTGAGCCTCAGGGATCTCAGCTGCTGAAGACTAAGGTCTGGCACTGTCTTAACAGCACATAGATTTTCCTGTTGATTCGTGACTTAGTGTATATCATGTCCTTATTAATTAAAGCAGCCCAGAGAGGCATATCTTGCATTTGTGCTTTCCCAGCAGTTCCTACATTGAAGGGTCTGGCATCTTCCCCAGTCCTATCTTCTAGTCAGTTCCAAGAACAACGAGCTGAAGAAGAGACTCAGATGTCTAACTAGAAGCCCACTTGTCATAGTGGGGGGAAAGGTGACATTTAAATTTGTAACCAGTTAACCACACACTGAGTCTTTTGCTAACTTTTTAGCCTGATCTGAGGCAGGTTCTATATCTGTATATACTAGAGTCAGAATTTCAATGGATGTAGCTTGAACAACTTCTAAGTAGTGTGATCCCTCCTCAGACTAGGCTTTAAGAAAAGTGATAACGGAGAGAAGTGTCATTGGAGATACTGCGTAGCACCAATGTGGTAGCAGTGTGTATCTACACACCTGACATAACCACAGCCTGGGAATGATGTCAGTTATAGTCAGAGACAGAAAGATTCTGCAGTGCAAGAGAGAGGGATTGAATCAATGCACTGTAATCTTCCCCTCAGTGCCGTAGGGCAATTCTAATTAAAAATCACAATAACCCTTAATTCTCTTTATTCTCAGAAATAATTACCACAGGGAATTGTGTGGTTTCCAATTATCCGTCTTCTTAATATATATGAGTGTTACAGTATAGCGTGACAAGTATTTTAAAGAAAATATAATATGTTGGTGGGTTTTGTTTGTTTTTAGAATCGTTATTCAGTAACAATTAAATTCAGCTCAATTCTTTACAATATATTTGGCAAAATAAGTAGAGATAATTAAAAACCATAATGAAAAGTATAATTTTTAAATCTATAGCTTTTGCACATATCAGAATCATGAAACAGCTTCTGTAAAACTATAGAAAAGTATTAAAGCCAGAAATGATCAGTATGTCTAGACCAGGCTTTGAGTGTATGGGCTTAAAATTCTCATTCAATAATAATCACACTGCCGCTGAATGTACTGGCTGACTATTTTGCATATTTAGCTTTTAAAAATGATCAAATAACAGTCTAAGTCATTTTCTGCTATTTCACTGTGAAATTCATGATTATAGTAGAAATAGTCTGAAGTAGAAATCCATGGTCACTGTTTGGTGGGTTGCCATTTATTTATTTATAATTTCTTTCTTTAAGGATATTTATGGTGTCTAATTTAGATTTTCTTCTTCTGTATAAAGGAGGAAGGTGTGATTACAGAACATTTAGTGAGTGCAGTCCTGACAGTATTAACATGATTTGTTTAGCAATTCTCAGAGGGTTTCTGAGAGCAGTTTTAGAAAGCTATTGTATTTTAATCCTTTTCCCCTTTAATGTTACACTTTTTATTTTTATAACGATGACAAGTCCTCACATAAGTAGTCCATTTGTTTATTTAATTGGATCTATTAGGGACAAGAAAGTGGTGATATATAGTAGCTATTAAGGAGCTTCACTAACACTAAATGAGGACCGAAAATAAGCAGAGTAATGCAATTTCAGAAAGATTTGGTAAACTAAATCAGTTTGGGAATTTTATAAGCAACTAAAAGTGTATAATATTCTTATGTAAGCACCATTGAGGCCTCAACAGCGGGCACCTGCTCAGTTCATCCTGAAACAAATTCATGTCAGTTGGGAACTATTTTGTAGTGATTTCTTTGTCTGTTTAGTTTTTGTCTATTTTTCCCTTTCACTCTGTTGATGCTGAGCTGTGATTTGTGGTTGTGGCTGCGTCCTTATAGCAAAAGAAAAAAGGATTAAAACATTGAATTCCCAGTGGCTGCTCACTCTGTGTTGCTTTCATCCTGCTTCTCTGTTTGTCTCTCTTTTGTCCACATTTCTCTAATTTGCCAGATTTCCCTCTTTCCTATAAAGTATTTTTTGTCCTACTTCATGTAACATTGCCTTCTCCAAGATCTGTGTGTATGAGAGCACAGATGAACAGCCTTGTTGTCAGGACCATAAACCCAGCCAGGATTACACAAAGATTATAGAGCTCATTCTGTCTCTCCGAGCTCTGGCTGCTGAAATACAGAGGGATGCAGTTTCAAGGTTGCTCAGTGCCGCTCCGAATATTTAAGTGCTCCTAGACAATTTGCGGATAGAGGTTTCAGGTACTGGTAACACGGGGTGAACTCAGGTCTACAGTCTCGTCTGGAGTCTCAGTCACACTATGGGTCAGTGAGTTCACCTATGTAAAAAAGCCTGAGGAAACAGCCACGTGTCAAAGACAGAGAAAAGTTAACAAGTGTTGTATGCAAGAAAATGACCAGAGGATAAGTGTTATATAGATCATTTTGGAGACAGCTGTGTGGGTGAAGCTACTTGGATTTGGTAGTGCAGAGCAGTGTACTCTGGTTGGAAGGATTTAAGGATTTTAAATTGTAGGCTTGCAAGTTATAACAGTATGACAATATTTGTGTACACCCATGGAATTCTGAACACCCCACTGACCAGTAGTCAACCTAATCTCACTCTTTCTTCATATCAGTAGTGACAGCCATTGCTGCACAACACCATACTCAACAAATTTGTTTGGTTTAGCCTAGAGATTTGCTTTGAGTTTTTTTATTATGCCTCACCAAGTTAATTTCAGCCATCATACACTGCACCCATCTGAAACGGCACATAAATAAATAAAAAAGAATACTTTTTAACTGTGGTGATTAAAAAAAATCTCAAAGCCGTTTCAGTCACTGATTTCTCCCGATACTAAGATAAAAACTTATTAAACCAAAGTAAGTGGTGATTATATACCACAAAATGAACACAAAATCATGACAAATGCAAGTGTATAAGAGCTTTGTAATGGCATCTCTTTAGTCTCTTTAATATTTTTTCTATAAGAGTCTAAATTTACGTATGAAAACAAATAAAAGATCTATAGTTTATTTTTTACATGTTTTTACCATGACAGAGGCAGGTCAGGTGAGCTCTGCACACTCTGAGTAAATACTGTGTAGCTAATGGCATCTTTTTGGGGCTTACTCATTCAAAGTTTAGTACATACTACACCAGGGTTGGGAGCCACAGTGGTTCCTGCAAGAAAGTCCTGGGTTTGAGTCCCAAGCTCGGCGAGGGCGTTTCTGTGTGGAGAATGTGTGTTACCCCTGTGCTTGTGTGAGTTTCCTCAGGGTGCTTCTGCTTTCTCCCACAGTCTAAAGACATGCACATAATGGCTTGATGTGTATTCCCAGTTGGCCCTAGGTGTGAATGTAAATGTAAATCGTTCATGTTCACCCCATGTCAATTGGGATGGGCTCCAGCCTTATAAATTGACATGAAATGAAACCTGGGGAGTCCAGCCTTATCAGCAAAGGGCCAGTGCTCGTACAGGTTTTCATAGCTCCCACCTTCTAAGCAGGAGCCACATTCACCCGTTTAGATCAATTGATCTTCACTTTCGATTAACTCTCAGGAGTGGCTCCTGCTTGGCTGGAATGAAAACCTGCACCCACACCAACGCTTTGCAGATAAGACTGGACAGCACTGTACTACATGGAAAAGTATGTATACTGTGTTCCATAATAGTGTTTTAGTATACACTATGTGGAAACACAAAAAAGTTTATTTTTTTCCAATTAAAAATGTTAGAATATTGACCTGCTCCAAATGATCCAGATAGCGGACCAATCAAAACATGCCATTTCTGAATGGTATATAATAAATATTAATTATAAAAATGCAGCTGTTCTGCAGTTTTCATAAAAATATGATAAAGATATGTCATCTGTTACCACACAGTAGTTAGAGAAATCAGATTAATACTGAAACGTACATTTAATGTGAGGAAGAGAAACACAGATATGCGACAAAAAAGAAGATTAACTGAGGGTTACACACTAACATCCATATTTAGTAGTCCTTTGTAAGCTTATAGAAATATGAAATAATATAATTTCTTAGATAATTGTTGTTTAGAGGAGATTTAACTTGGAATGCAAATTAATTCTAATGTCACAGCTGAACTGTGGTTGGTTGTTAAAGTGCAGAAATCATGTCTGATTGCTATATTTTACTTCATTACTTTGAATGTGTAATATTTAGCATATTCACCACTATAGGGCATTTAAATTACAACATAGTTTTCAGTCTAAATAAAGTACACTGCCCTGAGAAGCCTTCGTTCAATATATCAGGGGTTCTACAGTTGAGGTTTATTGCAAGGGCAAAATAACATGGATTAAAAAAACATGATTAGTGAGTCAACGGAGAAAAAAAAACAGGACAGCACAGAACAAAATATGCTGTTATTCAGCTGCTTGAGTCATTCTGGCAAGTTTGTCACTTTCAGTCACTATATACGTCACATACATCACTAAGCCAAAAAAGCTTCATACCACTTAGTTCAGTAGTTTATTTTCTAAAAGGCAGGAGGCAGGCCCATATTCAAAATGTGCACACATTTTGAGGAGTTGTTTAAGATACTCAGTGTGTTCTTTCCCCTGGGTTTACACTGGGGCCACAAAGTCCTTGATCGCCACGATTTTTCAGAGTCATGATGAGCATTGGAGGCCGTGGGATCGAATCATGATGATCTTGAGGGAACTTAGTGGATTTGTGATGATTGTGACAAAGTTTATTGACAAATTTTGCCACGATTATTATGATTTATTACAATTTGACACCAATCATGATAGAACATGGGGATCATAATAGAGTGTAGTAGAGCACAACAGACGTTGATGTGCCATCATAGGGGATCTTGTTGAACTTGGAAACACGATTCCTTTCGAGTTTCTTGGATGCATTGTTCCACTTTGGTGTGACCTCTGCTTCCTTTTTATTTCCCAGTCCTGCTCCAAGCGTGGCAATCTTGTTCAAACATGTTCTAAACAGAACTTGATGAATGTAAGAGATCTAAACGGAACGTGATAGGACATGAGAGTATGTTGTGGTGATCATAAGAGAACTTGATGGAAAGCGATGCAAATCGTTGCAGATCTTGACCAGAGTCTTGTTGGATTCATAACAAAACGTAACAGATCATAACTGAGACTGTAGGAAAGCGTAGAAAAATAAATAAAATCTGGAACTCCACACTTTTTTGAATCGTGGAGACTGTGGACATCATGGACCCAGTGTAAACCCAAGGTTAAAGTCATTATAATTTTGCCTTTGCCAAATAGTACTAGGTCACCTATTAATTTTGACACATCCAGCATTGTGTCAGATGAAATTTTGGGGTGAAAAATCAAGCCTGACAGTACACAAACATTTGTCTGTGATGTGAAAGTGTTATTTTATGGGATCGTTCGGAAAAAAAAATTGAACAATTGTGCTTTATATGCAAAGACCTTCACTCTGTTAAAATACTACTGCATACAAAGGTGCTATAGTTATTAAGTGTTTAGTCTGTGTTTTGGGATGTTATGCTTAAATTCTATTTGAAGCTGTATGGACTGTATGGTAATCTATAGAATAATGTGTATCGTAGAAAATAATACCTACATTCACATTACAAAATCTTCTTTTGCAAATAGCTGGCAGTGGTATCATTTTTTTTTTTTACTTCAAAATTTATAAATGTATGTATCTTCTCTCCAGCCACATTAAGTATCAGTTACAAAAGCAGCAATATAGTTAAAATAATGAGGATTTTGTTGAATGGTTTATAAAACTCATGTAAATTTATGTTTATGTTAAACTTATGTTTATGTTACTCGTGTAACGTAAATAATATTACCCATTTGTAATATTGTATTTAAAACTGCTTTTTGTCCCTGTTTGTGTTTTTTTTACATTTAATACACTTTGAAGAGTAGAGTATCATATATGGCATTACTGACCTGATGCATCACAGTTTTATTTTTGAACATTTATCTGTTTTAGAAAATTTCCTCACATCCCCTTTGTCTCTGTTGATAAATGCTTTTAAAGGGCATTTAAGGAGATGGTGTTGGTATTGATGTTCTCTCACACAAAATTTCTGCAGCCCACATTTGGACAGCTACAGAAAGCAGGCTAGTCGTATTGTAAACCCATCAGGAAAAACATTTCAAAAGACTGCGTAAATTATTTGTAGTCCAGAGCAAGGACATGACAAGAGCTCATGCTTGCTGAAGTGTTCTTGGTAAGCTCTTCACAGGATTGCTATGTAGAGGCTTTAGTAATCCCGCAAGTTTAAGAGAATCTGTTGCCTACAAAAATGCAACATTTTTCAGTCACAGATGTATGAATTTTGACTTGGAACATGATCCTTTAAGAATTCAACGTTCACACATAAACAATAATTAAATGTACTATTTGATTACAGTGCCCTCTAGAATCAAATGCACCTTCATAAAATGTCAAAAAAAAATTGTATAGCAAAATTACATTAATCAAGTCATCAAACAACCTACTCAAAATGTTAGGAAAATTATATATTTACTTGTCATTTAAGGGACACTTATTTATTTACTTTATATATATATATATATATATATATATATATAAAGTAAATAAATATAAAATATTTAATTGCATCTGGTGATGAGGCTCAAGCTCAGGGAGAATGAAGTTACCCCATAATCATCACTACTCCCAGGTCCGTCTCTCGTCCAAAATGGTAGCACATGTGGGGCCCCTGCTAATGGTTACTATCAGCTCTGTTGGCAGCAGGACAGGGTTTTAGTTTTAAAATGGCAGAACTCCTCATAGTGTATACTTCATTTGGTACAGATCTTTGGCAGAAGAACTCACCTAGGGTCAATGGCAAAGATCAAAAGCCTCAGTTAGGCACTGCAGAGAAAGAGGGGGGAGAGAGAAAGAAAGAGAGAGAGAGCGAGAGAGAGAGAGAGAAAGAGAGAGCAGTTTGTGCTACAGTTGCTCTTATGTGGGATCATACCTTCTCTTCCCATGTGCACAAATGAGCATTGGGCACCCATGACACTCTTGCCAGTTTCTTTGTAGGACTTCCTTTGGTAGGTATTTACCACTGCATACCAGAAACATTCCTACAAGACCTGCTGTTTTGGAGGACTACTCACATCAGAGACATCCACTGAGCCTGAGACAAATAACTGTTTTAGTACTACATGGAAACATTAAAAAAAGCCCTCAATATTTGTAGAGTATTTTTACATACTTATGCATGAAAAGCCGGGTCTGCTCATTTTGATAGTGTTTTAAAAATCATTTTTTCAAATGTAGTTTTCGTTTTGCACTGCACAAAAACATAAGTAAACTACACTCAGTCACAGTGTGTTTTTAAACCCATTCAAGTTTTTAACACTTAATAAATAAATATGGTTTATTTTTCCATTTTTATAGTATAATAATTATATTGCCTCCTGCTCCAAGTGCCTATGACAAACCATGAGTATCCATTGTTTAGTGTTCAAGCAGTGTCCACTCGGGATATTGTCTATTAACCCCCTAAAACATCAGACCAATCAAACCATACCCATGTAGCATATACTATTTGCGATCATTAATCTAAATTTTTACGAGATCACTCTTAAAGATGATGTGAAATTGGGGTTTATAGGGTGTCAAATACAGTATATATGTCTGGCTGCCTCTTCGAGGATTTAAAGGAATGTTCTTGATTACACAAAAAACTGACTTCATGCATGACTTATACTGTCAAAAATTTGCTTCTATAATAAACTCCTCATCTGCAAAGGCTTTTCTTTAGATTTTGGAATGTGACTGTGGAGATTTGCTCATTCAGCCACAGGAGCATTAGTGAGAGCTAGCACTGTTGTTGAACAAGGAGGCCTGGCACACAGTCTGCATTTCAGTTCATCCCAAAGTGAGCAGTGTAACAGTCAGGGCACGTGTAGAGGTCAGGGCTCTTTGAGATCTCCATTAGCACATGATGTCTTCATGGGCCTTGCTTTATGCACAGAGGCACTGTCATTCTGGAACATGTTAGGCCTTTTAGTTATCAGTAAATTGAAATCTTTAAGGAGACAACCTACATTCCCATAATCCTCTGTGTCAAGTAGTGTGTCATCAGTTTTGATGTCTAAAACAATCCTTTTCCAACAAAAAATTCCATAAAGCTCCGAATTTTTCAAACACACAGATCATTACAGATTACACAGTTTACAGATAAAAGATGTAAAATTTTCTGGTTATAAAGCACTTTTTTCAAAGAACAGTGACTGCTATCACTGATTCTTCCTATCTAATATCAGATAAACCTTCATTAGTAATATCCTGTAGTGAAAACTGCAGTGGAGTCGCATTCAGATGACTCTAGGAACAATCAACAATGCAATCAGGCATTTCATTTTAATCTCATTTGTGCGAACACAGTACAAGTAAACAGGTATAAATAATTTCAGATTTGTTTGTTTAGTTCCTCATTTCAGTTGATTTAATTAGTTATTTGTAAGAACTTAACTTACTCAATGAAAAAAAATGTTAGTTAACTGAACCCCAGTGGACTCTTAACTTTTCAATAAAATTTGTAATGTGAATTTTATTGATGTATTTTTAGACATCTCTTGTGTGGCTGCTAACAAAAGCTAGTGATTTTTTATGCTTTCACATTTGACACGTAGATGAGAAAGAAGTTGCAGTGAAATCACTTAAAAATTACTAAGGAATTTGCAGCAAGAATTAATTGGATTCTGCAGAGGATTTGCTGCACAGAGCTAGCAAGGAGCAGTCACATACTTTCAAAATGAAAACTAATTGGATTCAGGGAAAGACCCTTTAATGCTACAGCCTACAAAGACATTTTAGAAAATTGTGTTCTTTATGGCAACAGTTTGAAGAAACACAAATGGGAATGATGGTCTGGTGACCACAAACACTTGGTCCAGCAGTCTGGAAATCAACACAAAGCATTCTAACAAATTGAAATTAGTGATTTTTCTACAAGTCTCCAACTTGTTATTCCCTTCAGAGGCAGGGGCCGGGCTTCAGTAATTATACCAGTGTTCTTGTCAATTCTCCAATTAGGTGTAGATTCATTTATAACAGCATGACAGTAGTTCTGGCTGTAATATAAGCGATAAGTTTATATGTAATAAGTTAAGTTTATAAGTGAATATACGCATTTAAATACTGTATAGTCTCTATAACAGATTGTACTAACAGGCTTCACATAATCAAAACTACCAATAAATGATTGTGAAGGTTGTCTGTCAATAAATGTAGATGGTTATGAAAAGAGTCTCCTTTGTTACTGCTTTTTGAAGTTCAGGCAGCTTTGCAACTTGAGAGAATTTTACAGACAGACATGTTTAAGCTTTATGGTTTCTCAGTAACATAAGAAGCAATTCTGTTTTTTGGTTTTTGTGGGGATTTTATGGTTGTTGTTGTTGTTGTTTATTTAGAAGAAATATCTGCTTATAGTAGGTGTAAATGTAACTGATAACAGATGATTTTACTATAAATGGTTAAAAAATGGTGACATGTCATTCAAAGATGTGTTCATAGAACACACATTTTTTACTTAAGCTCTACCATGGTGATGCAGGTGGAACATTGAAACTCATGTTAATGGTTTCCTTACGGAAAATGTGGAACTCTGTGCTTTGCAGCATCTGAAAATCAATGTTATCTTTAAGTTTTAATCGGCTATCACTCGAATCATGTCATGCGAAAGTTCAGCTCTTTTGAACTCTGTATCCACCAACTTCTCTTTGCTTGACTTTCATTGACTTTTTGCTCAGTGCTTCCTGTGTGGACCCCCTTTAAGCCTGTTACAAACGGATATATCATGATACTTGTATTTCTACCACCAATATACATTCAATATAATATTTTGATTGCATTTTAATTCAGATTTATTGGGAGATAATTACCATGGCTGATCTCTCTATGACCAAGGTTCTTTTGTGTGGGCCAGCATGTGTGCTGGACTGTCACATCGCAGAAATACTGTGAGTGACCAAGGCGTCCTCTTCAACAGGATATAACAGACAGGAACATGGAGATGGGTGCACCAGGACTGCCAATCACAAGCCAGCAGGAGATCACAGTGTAAATTAGCAAGATCTGGGACACAGTGATGAGAGGAAAAGAGCGAGAAAACAAAAGAGAGAGAGAGACTGCTTGGACATGATACACACAACATCTTAATAGATTTTTGTTGTTTTACTCACATTTTGGGCACAGAAATGATTTTGACATTGTGGAAGTTCTCTAATTTTTAAATGAATCAAGACTACGTTGAAGAGAACACCTGCCTGGTGGTCGCAGTTTAAGAGGTACAGCGTGTACCAAAGGTGTCGAATTAGGCTCTATCTAGTCCACCCTTGAGTGTCTCATTAAATTCTAGGTCAAAAGGTAGGCAGACTTTCCTCTCCGGGGAGTGCTTTTTATTCCTGAATCTCAGCTCTCACCTTGCAAATAAAATGCTATTAGTTCCCTTTATATCTCAAACAATTGGGCACATTATAATAGGTGCTTGAAGTAAAAAGATCAGACTAAAAAATACAAGAGGTTGAAAAGTATTTTCCATTTGCAGAAAGAAGGTTTAATGGCATGTTGGAATGGAGAACGTTCAGAAAAAGAGAAGGTACTCACTTTAAAGGAATGATATAACATCTGCAGGTAGAGCTGTGGTGTGTGTGTGTGTGTGTGTGAGAGAAAGAGAGAAAGAGAGAGGGAGAGAGAGAGAGCGATGGCTGTAATAATGTTTGAGGCAGGCTGTTGGGAAGTTATAGAACACACCCGGGTCACACTAAAATCTCCCGATCTGCTTCAGCTGTGACAGCCTTGGATAGATCAGTCCATCACGCAAGAGTAGTTCCAGAGAAACAACTCTCAGTTTAGACCAACTTGTGCAAAACACATTCTATGCACATTCTGCAGATAAAATGCTAGACAGCAAAGATCCAATAAGCTATCCTTGCACATGTCTCTCTCTTCATCTGTCTTTCTCTTACTGAATTTATGAGTGGTGCATTCGACTGTGAAATCGATGCCTACCTTTTTGTTTTGTTTTTTGTTTTGATTTTTTTTACAGCATCAAACCTACCATTGAAACTGATATATGACTTGCTGGGCAGCAGTACCCAATCCTGGCTCTTCTGTCTGCGTCCATCTAAGCCTTAGGAAGAGACATACAATACAGTGTACTACCAAATTTCTTATACTATACATGTCTCACCCAGGTGTTTGACTACACATGTTCAGGTCAGTGTGACCTGTAAGTCTGTAGTATCCTAAAATCTTAGAAAGACTTTCTTTTCAATTTACTTTCCCCCTGTATTCCTTTATCTATAGTGGCATCTCTCTCTCTCTCTCTCTCTCTCTCTCTCTCTCTCTCTCTCTCTCTCACTTACTCACTCACTCTCTCTCACTTACTCACTCACTCTCACACTATCTCGCTCTCAGACCGCCTTCTACTATCAGGAACATGAGTGACTTTCACATCATGGTTGATAACAAATCCATTTTTTTATATTGATTTTTATTTTGGGTTTTTTGGACCTGGGTCAGCACAGCAGTCTAATCTTGTAAAATTCTATTTGAGCCACGTTGATGCAGTCCTAGATCTGACATATGCCCATGCACCTGTAATGAGAACTGTCAAATAAGAATTTGCTTGTTTTATTTACATCACTGTGTATGTCCATAGCACTGCAGTCGTCATCCAGTACTGGCAGCATGTCAACTGGATCTTGGGGGAAAGATTGATGAATATTAAGAGTAAAACCAGCTTATGTTTTGGTTGTCTGTTTGTTTTTGGGTTTGTTTAGTTTTGGTTTGGGTTTTGTTCACTAAAGACTTGTTTTAAACATGCACATTTAGTTGATTTTCAACCAATGCAGTTTAAGGGCTTTAAAACAAACAGGAGCACTTTGTGTGGTGATAGGATGCTAAACTTTACTTCTCACTGTGTATTTCTTTTTTTTCTGTTTGTTCTCTAGGCAAACCAGAGAGCAAGAGACGCCCCCAGATTTTTTCTACTTCTCTGACTTTGAGAGGCACAACGCCGAGATTGCAGCATTTCATCTTGACAGGTAGGCCTGCCTGCTTGATAACACCTGCTGTGAGAAAAATAGAAGCCTACTGAAATTCACCCGAAGATGTATGCTCAAATGTCGTTATTCTCAATCCATCAAGATCTGACAGCACATGCCCACACCATTTGTCTTTAGAATGTTCAAAGCTGAGTAGCATTGTGCTATGTTGTACACGTAAGAGTCTTTCCAAAATCCATGAATAATCAATGGGAGTCATTGGCTCGCCAAGGGAGCACAATGATATGAGAGTTCATAATTGTTCAGTGCAATTTAGTGAAAGACTATGCAAGTATTATATTTGTGCCATACTCACACTGCATTTGAGATAAAATGTTTCCATGCACATACTGTCCATAATAGTCAGTAACCAGGTAGCCCTGTTATGGCAAGCAAAGATATCTACACCTATACAACATGACCCACCACTATCAAAGGCCATAACAATAGCCCTTATGGCCCTTATGGTTAAACTAAAGACTAAAGGCATTTCCACAAGAAAATAGGAGTGCAGGACCACATACTGTCATAGTAGTTAGCACATTCGCCTCACAGCAAAAACGTTATGGGTTTGAGTCCCAGGCTCAGCGAGGGCTTTCCTGTATGGAGTTTGCATGTTTGCGTGATTTTGCTCCTTGTACTCCTGTCTTTGCACAGTTCTTAACTGTGCTTGAAATGTGTGAAGATCACCTGATCTGCCTGTTAATGGTTAAAATATGTCAGAATAAAGAATAAAAATCTTGATTAGTTTACTTTTTGTGTAACAGTCTTGTATATATTAAAACAATTATTCACCTCAGGCTTGGTGGATGTTGCTGAATTGAATAGTCCCCAAAATGGCAGCGTCCACCTCACTTTCAGCAAATAACTATTAAAAATATGTATGTATTTATGTAACAGATCAGTGGTTTGGGAGACTGTAGAAACATGGCAAGCTGGATAACTCAGCTGATATTTGTTCACTTTTACTTTGAACTTGAGCGATTTAGTGGCTTGTTTTTTTGTTTTTTTTTTTTTGTTTTTTTTGCTGTCTCACTCAAAGATACACATGGCAGCTGAAACACACGGACTGAAAACACATATAAAGCTCTGTGCTGAATCCCACATTCTTCTGTCTTTCTCTGCTTTCTTTTACATGTAAATAAAGATCTGGTAATTAGACACAGATGAGACTCATCACATACTACCGTCTGATCTCTCTCTGTCTACAGTTGACACCTGGGCATGCACTTGCTGCCGGTTAGCAGTAATAGTAGTAGAATATAGCAATTGTGAAATTTTAAAAATAAAATTAAACTTATTTATGCATTGCATGAACATGGCTCCATCATAGAAAAACTACACTCCAATAGAACATTAATGTCATATTTTGCAGTGTGTGCCCATAAGCTAAAGAACCATGAGTTATAGAACATGACTTTGCTGGTTGTCCTGTTTCCATGCCTGAGTTGATGCTGATTGGCTGTTATGTATAGCTGATTTGCATCATGCCATGCAGCAATAAAAATAAATAAATAAATAGATAGATAAATAAGACAGATTTATCTAAAATGAAACTGAAAACCAAAAAGTAGAGGCTCATACACCAACTCTCAGACTGATAGAGAATAAAAACACAGTCTAAATCATGTATGCAGACAAACCTTTTCAGATTTTTTTGGAATTTCTAGATTCAAAAAATAGCTGGTAACAGGAACATTCCTGGGACTCACTATGGCAAATGAGCATTTATTTACCTACTGTAATCAAAATGTCGCACATTTCCCCACAAAACTTAAAGGGCTAATAAATCATTATCCTTGAAGCAAATGGGACATGTGACACAGCAAGTGAAAGCTGACTTTATACAAAATTAATTACTTTTTGAATTATGCATTTTTATCTGTAATTATGTACCTTTATTGTGTCAAAAATTATACACAATTAAGATACCCTAATTTATATAAAAATACTTGCACGATTTTTTTTTGTTTTGTTTATTGTTTTTTAGTTATTTAGCGCATTGAATATACATTCGAACAAATTGTTTTTGCCAATCAGAATCCTGACCTTTAAGCTTCCATAACACATAAAATATTGAAATCAGACATACAAAGTGACGTATTTATTGGCGGATACAAGTGAAAATGCTTATTTGCATTTTTCGACCAGATATAGTAGGCTTACTTAAATTTGAACAATAAGACATGGATATCTAAATGTAATTTTTTTTTTTTTAGAAGAAAAGAAAGTTTTTGCTATAAGATTTTCATGAATTTTTTTCTAATCACCAATTTAAACTTGAACTTTTCCATATAGCCCTAATGTCTTATGTTCTGCACAATCAATGACTAACCTAATAAAATCCAGAATTAATCGGACAGAATATCGGCCATATTCCAATGAGTAACTGAAAAATGTAATTGAATTGTGAGATAAAAATAATAACTGCTAATACAATAGAATGCAAATTGGAATTCTAATTGACTACACATTGGGATTTTCTCATGTTAAAGGCAGGCACATGGGCGTTTTTATGTGTCTACTATGTTGTTTTACAGTGCTAACAAGATTTTTTGTTGTTGCTGTTTCAACATCCGCCCTCATTACTGCTCCTTCCATAGAAGATCGGGGTTTTGATCTGGAGCCTAAAAGTAGTTGGTGACTCAACTGAATCAGGACCAAAGGTGTTATCTTTGTATGTCAGATGATGCTGGTTGTAGAGAGAATCTTTTGTGCTTGCACAAGGAAAACATGTTATTTACTTTTCTCTACAAGTTTAAGCTTCCCAAATCTATCTGTGACCCTATAACAACCACCATACGAATCGCTCTCATCATTAGACGAAATGGTACACTCTGCTCTTCCGCTGTCTGGCCAGAAGGTCATGTACATGAGTGTAGGAAAAACAGGTGCATTGATGCTCACACAAGTATCGATTTTACCTAGAATTAGGCTTCACAACGCAAAAAAGTGCAGTTTGGACCCCTTTTACACAGCCAAGTCCCACCAGCTCTGATTCTCCACACATTTCTCATACCCTGTCACTCCAGCCCCTGGCCAGCAGCCTGAAAAGCACTTAGCAGGATTGATTCGATCCAGCTCCCCATGAAGTGGGCTGTGCGGATAACAAGGTGCATATGAGAGCAATCTGAAGTTGGGAGACACTCCCTGCTGACTTTAACAAGGAAGCTCATAGAGAAAGTCTTTGTGCTGGATGATTGTTGATTCAGCTTGTTAAAACCCACTTTACTTTATCCACTTTTGTTGTTGGTGTTGTTGTTGTTGTTGTTTAGTTTTAAACAATTAACTTAACTAGTACAGATTTTGATCTGTAAAACTGTTGATTATTTATCCTTTGAATAACATAGTGATGTACTACTTAAGAAAAAATTGTGTGCTTAAATTAGTTGAAGCTCTCTGCACGGTTAGGGTTGTATTTGATACTTAACAGGGGTGGAAATTAACACTAGTCCGCTGGCCTGTGGTGAGTCAAAGTTCTGTAGGGCGAGTGAAATTAGCTAGCAAGTCATCCTGCTACAAATCCAGTAGGCAAAGAAGATATAGTGTTCCTGACCAGTAAATATAAAGTAGGACTAGTAGTTTCATAATTTCACTAGTCCTGTTGGCCAGTAGCTTAGTTTTGCTAAATTTCACCCATGCTTAAAGCTAACCTTATTGTAAAAATGCAACTAATGACCTGTTGTTAAGTTAATGGGTATACTATCTCTATAGTATATGGGACCATGTAACATGAATTGGTTGTATTGTTTCTTTAATATGGCATAGAACATAGTATCCCAAAACCTGGTTTACTTTTTCCTCCTTTTTTCTCTTATATATGTTCTAATGTGCACCACTAATCCCATATGGCTGACAGACCTCTGCCCACAAGGAACCATGCCCACACACTGGGCTCTTTGTCACCTGCCTCCAGGGTGACTTGGCACTTTTGTAGCCCCTGAGTGGCATTGTATCACAAGCTTAAGTTTCTGTCCCTCTGGGATCTGGGATCCAGGCACCGCTGGAAAGTCAGTTCACAATAGCTGCAGGAAGTACTCACAGAGACTGCCCACCTTACACACACACACACACACACACACACACACACACACACACACGCTAGATGATAATAGTGTGTGGCCGGATGTAGAAAGAAAGTAATCAGGCCTTTAAAAAGCCAATAAGTAGCAGTCAAGGACGCATCATAAAGCGGATGAGTTATGAATGGCCTCCCAGGATGAGACAGGGCTGAGACAGCTGCTGACAGAAGCAGGAAGAATGATGAACTTATTGCAAAATCACTTTGAGAAATTGCTCATTCTTTTCATAAACCTGATGCGGCACTCCATAGAGTTACATTAATGCTCAGTTACGTTATTCAGCTTGAACTCAGCTTCAGTAACTGCTTTATGTATTGATAAATGGGCAGACTGATGAACAGATAGGCAGATAGGTAGATGGATGGATGGATGGGTGGATGGATGGATGCTTGAATCAAAACATAGGACATTCCCGGTTTGACACAGCCACTAAAATGAAAAAATAAACCATCAAAATCTCATTTTAATTTGTTTTTCTTGTGTTTCCATGTAGTACACACTAAACAAAGTTGTTGCACCTTATCTGCAAACGGCCAGCACGGGTCAGGTTTTCATTCCAACCAAGCAGGAGCCACACATTCCACCTGTTTAAATCAATTGATCTCCTTATTGGTTGGAATGAAAACCTGCACCCACACCCACCCTTTGTGGATAAGGTTGAACGCCCCTGGACTAAAATTTTGAATCAGTATAGTCAGTGCAATTTTCTTATTTCTCCATGTAGTATGTAACTCGAAACGAGTAGGCTATTAAAAGACCCTGTTAGCTACACGCTGTTTATCTCAGCTCACAAAGCTCACCAGACCTGCCTCTAGTGTGGTAAAAATAGGTAAAAATAAACTACTAAAATCTCAATTTATTTAGTTTTTTTTTGTTTTTTTGTTTTCGTGCATTATATACTAAATCTCTCTAGGTTTAAAACTCGCCATTAGATACACAGCACTTTAGTGTGAGTGCACTGTGAGTGCATTAGAGTGCACTGAGCTGACCAGCTCTGCCTCTTTAATAATTAAAATTTGTGAAAATAAACTAGCAAAAATTTTTAATAAGTTTGCATTTTATGTTTTTTTATAGTATGAACTAAATGGCTTGGTGGGTATCGCTGTCATTTTGGGGACTGCATGATTATATGCGATGTGATTAGTATGTTAATTATGTTACTCTACTAACAGTTCATGAATATACAGTAAGTTATTTTGTGGACATAGTTATTTGTTTGTTTTGCACTTTTAGAATTCTGGATTTCCGACGGGTTCCACCAGTTGCTGGCAGGCTAGTAAATATGACACGGGAGATTCGAGATGTGACCCGAGACAAGAAGCTCTGGCGGACATTCTTTATCTCTCCTGGTACCAGCATGCAGCATACCCACCGCTTCCTTATTTACACTGATGCATTTCTTACAAATAGTGCTTGTCAGTCTTTGAAAAGTGGGTCTTTTGTTTTATTTTTAGGCATGTGAAAACTATTTTCTATACTTCTGATACTATCTTTAGCATATTGTGCAACTTACACGAAACCTTTGGGTGAGAAATCACCTAACATCCTACTGAGTCATTTTATAATTAACGATAAATCATGCTGAAGCCACTTCAACAAACACCCCATAAATAAAATATATTCAGAAGGAACACATACTGTATTCTGAACACATACAAATAGGTTTTCCTGAAATGGTTGCATAGCATCAGCCTTTATAAAATTATATATGATTATAGGCGGCACGGTGGTGCAGTGGTTAGCACGTCCGCCTCACAGCAAGAAGGTCCTGTCCTGGGTTCGATTCCCAGCTCGGGCGTTTCTGTGTGGAGTTTACATGTTCTCCCTGTGCTTGCGTGGGTTTCCTC
>JAOUQZ010000024.1:17355363-17365501 GCA_028564935.1 Neosilurus hyrtlii | reverse complement strand
AAATAATATATATATATATATATATATATATATATATATATATGGAGAGAGAGAGAGAGAGACTTTTATATATATATATATATATATGGAGAGAGAGAGAGACTTTTACTTTGCTTTTCATTATGTTAGCACTGCCCAAACCCTAAAAACAGTTTGAAGAGTTGGCGTTACACAGCTCTTAGACTCTGTACCAGCCTGTGTTGGGAGCTTGTCTGTGTTCATCATGGTTTTAAAAATAAGCAAATAAATCAAGACCATCTAATTTTTGTGTGTGTGTGTGTGTGTGTGTGTGTGTGTGTGTGTGTGTGTTTGTCTTACTTAGGTGCTTGTGTAGTATATACTAAAACAATTATGCACCTCAGGCTTGGTGGATATTGGTAAAATGAATATTCTCCTTGATGTTCCGTCTTGGGGAATGTTTATAGTCATCCACCTCACCTTCAGTGCACAACTGGTAATTATTTACTATACCTGCCAGTAGTAATAATGTTTTTTATTGTTGCAGTTGATGTATATCTGCATAAGTATAAAGCATGGGGGTAAGCTTGTAAAGGATCATTATGAAACATGTGATGTTGCAGGTGACACAGTGGTGTAACGTTTGGCACATCTGCCTCACAGCAAGAAGGGTCTGGATTCGTGTCCCAGGCTCAGGCGTTTCTGTTTAGAATTTGCATGTTCTCCCCATGCTTGTGTGGGTTTCCTCCAGGTACTGCGGTTTCCTTCCACAGTCCAAAGACATGTTCCTTAAGCTAATTAGCTGTTCAGGGTGTACCCTAATGGCTAAGACGGGCTCCAGCCAGAATATGTGATGTTAGCTGTTATGGAGGATTAAAAATATAGGAGGTTTGAACTGATTAGCATACATTTAGTTAATTTGTCTTGACCATTGCTTATTTGGTGCATCTGTGGCCACTCCATCTTGCTCACTCTCATTTCACCACCTCCCTCCCACGAGCTGTGTTTGTACTATCACAAGTAAACATTCGTTTTCTCTTTCCCAAACAAATCCAGCAGCACCACTGCCCCACCACCCTCATATTGTGACTGTCATGAAACAAATTTTTCAATAGTATTCAGCATGGCAAACGTTCAGTGTTTACCTTTACACTCCAATTTGGGAAAATGTTGTTTATTCAGTCGCTCTGAATTCCAGCAGTGGAATTATTTTACTATATAACCAACATATGATATGAAATATTGTATTTCAATTATACCTAAACTGTGTGTTTGCTGATTTAATAATTTGATTTAAAGGTGCCCAATCACTTAACCGACATATTAACTTAGTCCCTCATTTGCCAAACTATTTAATCCTGTTAGGGTTGCAGGAAGGATGAAGCCAATCTCAGACAAAACTGGGCAAAAGAAGGGTACACCCTGAACAGCTCACCAAACCATCGCAGGGCCAACACACACACACACAACTATTCATTTATACATTTTTACATTTATACACTATACACATTCACATTTACACCTAGGGGCAATTTGGAATAGCCAATTAGCCTAATGTGCATGTCTTTGGAGTGTAGAAGGAAATCAGGGAACCCAGAGGACCCACTACGCCACCGTGCCACCCTAATTATACTAAATAAACATGAAATACAGTGTTGTCTCTTGGAAGTAAAATGAAATCGGCCACAATCTCTTTCTGAAACCATTTGATTACTCCTGTACTTTGAGTGTCAGTGATCTCTGTACAGGGCGCAATGATATTAGTAAACATGACCATCTATTATTTCTCTTAAAATTGCCTGCCTTCTTCTGTTTCTTCGACTTTTCCACTTCCTACATATTGGTGTTGTACTGCCAAGTTATCAAGCATGTGCAAGGTCATTCCCCTGGTCATGTGGTCTTGTTACTGTTATTGATACAGAAAACAGACACAAAACCCAACCAAGATGTAAACCAAGTGTATAAGAGATACTAAGCCTGTGGGCTGGGTGATTTCAACAGGAAACATTTGTATTCAGTAAAAATGAATTGATAATAGAAGATAAACCTCATAGGCTTTTCACTTGTGAATGGGCACCTTTAATCCTATGTCTCAAACTTGAACAATAGTTCTCTTTATTTTTAATTATAGAATAAAGTTCTCCAAAAAAACCAACACACATATACAGCCATATTCCAAAAAAAATAGGTGTAAAATGTATGAGCATATATACCTAGCCCAGGGCATGGACGATGGCATCAGTGGGGCATGGCTTATTTGAGTGATAAGTGATTAAAAGCTTTGTGCTTGTTTATCCAACAAAAACACATTCATCTTTCTGGCACTAGTGAATGAGACAATAAAATTCATGCACCATTAGGTCCACTGAAGAAATGTGCTGTATCTAGTGTCACAGCAAGGACAAGACATAAAAACATCTCTGCTGCCAGTACTTGCATATTAGAATTGGGCATTAGAATTAGAGTTTGAATGACATTTTCCAACTAATTTATTCAACACTGCTCATCAACACCTCTAATGCCTATAACCTTTACCAGTGCTTTATAAGCTCATAAAATGTTCCCTGCATGCTGCAATGTCCACACTTGTCTCTATAGCAACAATAAGCATCCTGCACATGCATATACACTCACTTTTGCTCTCCATTGATCATAGAGTCACAGGAGGCCAGAATTTAGCTGGTTAATTGAAGCCACTGTCTGCTGGTGACATGCGGAACTGCAACTTCAGACCCTGTTAAATAATTTCTCAGACACTACAATTAAACAACTGTGATGCTCCTGTCTTTACAATCCACTGTAAATTTATATAGTGGTGCCAGTGATGTAGTGGTTAGGGTGCTGGTCTCATGATTGAGAGGTCATGGGTTTGAATCCCCGTTAGACCCCCACTGTGCTAAGATCCTTGGGCAAGGTTTTAACCAAAAGTGTGCTTCTGTTCACCCAGCAGTATAAATGGATACCAGTAAAAAACTGGAACGGTTACCTGTGATGGACTAGCATCCCATTCAGGAGGAGTTGAACTCCTAGTTGCTTCACGCTACAGAAACAGGGATAAGCTCCGGCCACTAGGTCCAACAGACTTTACCTTATATATATATATATATTCCCAGTTGGACAAATCTATTTTTAAACCTTTTTTTAGATTGTGATCTTACTATATTCATGTTAATTCTAGAAAAATGTCTGGATGTAAAATGCACAGTACATTGTGTTTTGCAGGAAACATAATTTTATTCATATGACACAATGCATGATAAAATATTAACTCAGTGGACATACTTAATGCTTTTCTAACAGGTTTATATGATTGGGTCCCACTCTCTCTCACTCACTCACTCACATACTCATTTGCTGACCTGCTTAATCCTACTAGGGTTGTGGGAAGGCTGGGGCCTATCTCAGCCGACACTGGGTGAAGGCAGGATACACCCTGAACAGCTTGTCTAGCCTTGCAAGGCAACACATACATAACAATTCATACAACCACTCCAGGCAATTTGGAACAGCCAGTGAGCCTAATATGCATGTCTTTGGACTGTGGGAAGAAACCGAAGTACCTGGAGGAAACCCACAAAAGCACAGGGAGAACAGGCAAATTCCACACAGAAACACCCAAGCCGAGGACTCCAATACAGGACCTCCTTACTGTGGGGTGAACGTGCTAACCTCTACACCACCGTGCCACCCTGACTGGGTCAGAGTAAATTAATAAAAATTCACTGATTTAAATAATGTTATTCTAAAGGTAAGCTGACACTACACATGAATTTGACTGACAGGCAGTATTGAAAATAATAACTGTGAAACACTGTGGTGAAGTGAGGCATTATAAATCAATTAGTACTGTCACCTCACAGTAAGGAGTTTACAGTTCTCTCGGTGCTTGCATGGGTTTCCTTCAACAGTCCAAAGACATGCACATTAGGTAAACTGGCTACTCTAAACTGACCACAGATGTGAATATAAGTGTGGATGGGTTTTTGTGTCTGAAGCCCTGCAATAAAGCTCATGCAAGTGACACCACAGATCATGGAATCTTTCTTGATTCAGTCACATCGCCAGGCAGATGATGGGGTCGTGAATAGCTACTTTGACGGTATGATTTCTATGAAAAAATTGGCATATCAGAATCATGCAATAAACTGCATCAATCAACACAACAGAAGGTCCAGAGTGTTTGAGATAGGTTAATTGCAAACTTGGTGGTTGTGGAACAATGCCCTCATTGTAGACGCACACGCTTTGGCTCCAACAGCTATTACCAGCTCGAGCAGGCTTGCGCTGATTTGGTCCAGTTTTGTTGCTTATAGGCCTTTTTTTATTAATGTCAGGGAGTAGCTCTAATTGGTTAAGTAAAAGATATAATCTGATAAGACCTTATTTTTGAATTTTTTACATACAGTCTACATACTGGTGACGTCATTGTGTAGACTGGAGACTTGTTCAGGGTGAATCCCGCCTCTCACACAACATGAGCTGGGATTGTGTCGAGATTCTCTCTCCCTGATGGATAAGTTGTATAGATAATGAATAGATGGACTGTGTAATTTGCTGCACATTGCTTCATGCAGTAGTACACTAGTATAATATATCATTGTGAATACAGCCACTGAGGACTACTGGTTTAGGTGGGAGTATTTAAAGTCAGGCGTCTATGGCCAGAGTTTATTCGTGTAAGATATCAGGTCACTCTGATCATTAACACCTTGTTTGATGTTGGCACCATCTGTATGAGAAGACAATAGTGAGAGCTTGATGGCCACCAGGCAAAAATGAACACAGGCCCTTATTAATCTGTCCGCATGAATTGTGTTATATTTCTCTGTGAAATTTGGCCCAAACCTTTAGCTCCTTTAAAGTGTATAAATGCTTGGGGAACTTGGTGGCAGACAGGCATGGTGGCATAGTGGTTAGTACATCTGCCTCAGTGCAAGAAGGTTTCAGGTTCGGTTAGGGTGTTTCAGTGGGGAGTACGCATGTTCTCCCCAAACTTGCATGGGTTTCCTCCAGGTAGTCTAGGTGTGAATATAAGTGTGAATAGTTGTGTGTGTTGTCTTGCAATGGTTGGGCAGGTGGTTTAGGGTGTACTCTTCCTTTACCCAGAGTCACCTGAAATAGAATCCAGTCTCTAGGCAACCCTAGTAGGATTAAGTAGTTTGGCAAAAAATGAATGAATGAAACTGGTGGCAACCTTCAATATTACCCTGCACAAATAAATGAACTTCAACATGTTTAATCCAATATTCAACAACAGAAGATATGTTAGATCAACCACTCTCAGCTATAATCTTTCTACATTAATTAATTTTTCTGAAGCATCCAAACACCCTGAACTTGACTGATGTGTGAACAAGTTTGTACCTGGAGAATTTTGCATTAATTGAGTTCAGTTTGTGAAAATGGTAATTAATATAAACACCTGTGTTTTTCAATGAGCATGTGCTACAACCATCCCGGCACTAAATTTACACCTATAGTGTTGAATTAACTTTGATACTCTTAATTTGTTTCCAGCTGGACAGTAGACACTGTAGGTGTTAATTCAAAAATAGCATTTTACTACGTTGGAATGTTGAAGAAGTTTCTGTTTCGAGTTTTATACAAAATGATCAACAAGTCTGCAGCATCTATTAAAAGCACATTAATACTCTTTTCTTGCTATGCTAACTGATGTCAAAGAACACTAGCATAAAAATTGGCACTAATGATAGCAAATATATGAGTAGAAAAATTAAGCATTTTATATCGGAAGAATCAAAATACAGAACATGTTAAGATTGATTAAAAACTCATGTCTGAAATATTACAGAATTGCTCATAGCACACCATGAGATCTGGACGCTCCACCTCCATACCAACTACGAATACAGATTCATTTCACTTACTCACACTCTCACCTAGAAAATATCCAGTTACCCTAACGTGCATGCCTTTGGCCTGTAGAAACCAGAGCACTCAGAGGAAACCCACACAAACACAGGGAGAACATGCAACCTCTACACACAAGCCGGCAATGCCAGACATGAGCTCGAACCCAGAACTTTCTTGCTGTGAGGCAGAAGTGCTAACCACTACACAATCGAGGCGCCCCAAATTACATATGAAACTGACAAAGTCAAACCCTTGAAAGATTTTTCAGGCCAAGCCAATTGCACATGGGGTCCAAGGTCCCTTTAGTTCTCCACTCATACCTGTATACAGCGAGTAACAGATACAAGTAATATTACTGTATAACATAAAACTATAACTTGTTACTGTAAACATAGGGTAACTGGCATTATATCCACAGTCTGCTGTGACAAGCAATAAAGGACATTGCAAAACTCCATAATCTTTAACAGTACATAGTCAATGCACAAGCAACTTGACATATTTTGCATTCTTTTTTTTTTTTTTTCATATATTTGCTGTTTTGGCAGAAAGCTAATATCTCCACATTTAGTCATTTTCATTTCTTTATTTTCCATTATTTATTTATTAATTTAAAAAAAAAATCCTTGCTATTGGTCATCACGAGAGCTGTGAACTAATTCTGCAGTCGTAATTTAAAACCTGAAGGCGGGGTACACCCTGAACAGCTCGCCAGGCCATTGCAGGGCCAACACACATACAACCATTCACACTTACACCAGGGGCAATTTGGAACCCCCAAGCAGCCTACTGTGCATATTTTTGGACTGTTGGAGGAAACTGGAGTACCCGGAGCAAACCCACGCAAGCAAGGGGAGAACATGCAGACTCCACACAGAAACGCCCTGAACCTGGGGATCAAAACCCAGGACCTTCTTGCTGTGAGGCGAACATGCTAACTACTGTGCCACCTTTCATGTCTTTCATGTATTTTTAATGTATTTTATTTTTCACACATCTGTCCATCATACTTCTTCTAACACATGCTGCCCTACACACCAGTGGCTCACCTATATTATATTTTGTAAGACCTTTATCATTGGTAAGCCATTGGTTATTTATTAATTTTATTTGTTTGTTTGTATTTATATAATTAATTTGCACAATTGATCCTGGTATGTACAGACAAGTGATGGACTGTTAATAAATAGTTGCTAATTGTTTCTTGGTGAGAAACCATTGTGAAAAGTTAAATTGAACTGTGAACTTTAAAAAAAAATAATAATAATTTTTTAAAAACATGCACATTTATTTAACTCCTTCATTTATTCCTTTGCAGGCCCACTTGGAGTGCAGGGAGGCTGGAGCCTATCTCACAGTGAAGCCCTAATGCTTTTATACAGCCTGCTGCTAGGTGGCCGGCTGGAGCCAGACTAGTTGACACTTTCAGTCATTTTTGTGGAAGACTAAAAAACAGTGGTAGTGAGCAATTATTTGGAGATGGTTCCTGTCTATGAAACAACTTTTTTTTTATGTAATTAGGGCCTGAGAGAACAGAACAGCATTCCCAGTAATTTGGGGTAGAAGAAGTCTAGCTTTTGCAGTCTGGTCATGGTATTTCTGCCTTAAGTTGCTGTTCATAGCACTTAATCTTGAATAACAAGACATTTTTGCTTGGATGTATTGAACAACATGAGAAAACTGAGCTGAGTGCATACATAGCTAGAATAAGCCTTAAAATCTTTCAACTGGTGATAAATTAATGCAATCCTTTATGCTTGGCCACTGTGGTGTAGCGGTTAGCACACTTCCTCGTAGTAAAAAGGGTCCTCTGTTTGAGTCCTGGGCCATGTTTCGTAATATATATATGAGCTAGCAGGTTAGCTAAGGCCTGTTTCTGTAGCAGTCCAATAAAATTGTGCTTGGTCTAACTAAAAAACTGTCTAATTTAAAAAAAAGAAAAAACTTACTAGGAAATACTTTTTTTACTAGGAAATACTTTAATTCCATATTTTGTTGCTTTTTGTAGAAAGTCAGTTAGCATGTCGCTAACTGGTTAGCACAGAGCAATCTGGTTATCTGAAGGCCTGTAGTCCAGTAGTATTTCAGTAGTCTGATAAAATTGGAGTTAGCTGACGGCTTGCTCCTGTAGCGGTCCAGTAAAATCCTGTTTGGTGGAAAAAAACTGTTTAATTCTGTTTAATGTGGAATGTAGTTGGTTCTGAAATGGTCTGGCGAGCTGTTCAGGGTGTACCCCGCCTTCTAGCAGAAAGCAAAAAACAACATCAGCAGCACTTTCGATTTGCTAGCAGAACTAGCGGAATTTAGTGTTGGTGGAAAAAAATACTTTAGGACGAATCATGACCACTTCTGTTTTAACATAATTATATGTGACATTATACAAGCTGATAAACTTGAAGTATTGCAGATGGCAGATTGGTTGTCCATTATTAAATATAATTAATATCATATTCATTGTCCACACAGGCCTACAAAACCAAAAATCTTGTTTATACTACAAACTGCAAACCTTTTTATCTTCAGCAAATAAGTTATATGAATACATTCCACCCTTTATTATATATGAAATATAAGGGATTATTAATGTGAGAAAGAGACAGAGAGTCACGTCGCCACCCCACTTACTGTTATTCTGTTAAAGTTTATGTTGCTGAACTGGAGCTTGTGGTGTTTTCTCCACAAACTGTTACTTGTGAGCTGTTACTTGTCAATCTGCTAATCTAAGTAATATTTTTTGTTTGTTCATGCGCGAGTCTGAGCGATGATCCCAGAGCCTTTCGCTTGTGTTTCAGTTTGGTTATTAATAAATCTCAGTTCTGTTTTATTGTTGCATGTGTGTGATCTGCTTGTTCTATCACTATATAGTCCACTACTTTATTACTGAGGCAAGATTTGTAATTAATCCCACATTAGCACTGTGAGGTTAAGGTAGCTTCAGCTTATTGGTTTTATTGGCAGGACTGATACAAAATGTGAAGACGGAAATTATGTTTACTGAAGTAACACACTCTTAGGTTGATTGAGGATCCCAGGCTACTTTGATGTCAAAATCTTTATACATTTAAAAAACTCAGTTTGCCCCTCATTGTTTTAAATAAGTTTTAAAGTCCTCATGTCACACAGTAACCTGATGGTGCTAAATATGAGTTATCTTCTGTGACTCTGAATTTACATTAGAAGCATTATTGTAATACGAAATGTTTCTTTAGTCATTGACTTGTCAGAAAATGCTGCTAATGTTGCATGTAGGTCCAGGGGGAACCTTGCTTTTTGCTGATATATTGTATTTTATACTGTTTGACCGCTGGGGCTAGCTGGGGACAGCCAATCTCTGGTCCCCTGGTGTGCGAATGCGTCTGTCAAGGTTGGATGATTACATGTCGTCTCACATAAAAAGCATGTGGAGACAGCAGAATTCCCAAATGATTTCCCATGACCTGCTGGTCAGAGTATTTGATGCAAAATAGGGCTATGTGTCAGAATAGCTGTAAAAATTGTTATTGAATAGAGCAAATATTGAACACCACAAACACTCTAAAGATTAGTTAAAAGAGTGTTGCTATTAAAATATAACATTAGATATATACCTTCTATTGGTGAAATAAAGCTTTCTCTTTATTCTGTAGACAGGACAGCTTTTGCAGCTGGAGAGGTATGAAAGCATGCTAAACATATAGGTTTGCTGTTGAGGTAAGGGAAGGATGGATTAAAGGATTCTGTTCTCCGCCTCCTCATTTTCATTCATGGCACAATCAAGGACACGCACAAACACACTATACTGTGATTGCGCTTGCATTTTCACACTCTTCCTTACTGGCAGCCTCCTATTTTTTTCAGGGTCCTTAAATATATGGAGCCTGGATCATCAGCAAACACATGCGTTTCCACATGCACAGTCATGTACATGCAAAACATATAGCACCCTCCCTCTGAACTTAACCAGTGAGGCAGGCTTAAACAGGCATCTCTCTTTCTGTCTCTCTCTCTCTCTCTCTCTCTCTCTCTCTCTCTCTCCTGAGTTGACAGCGTTAGAGTGGGTGGCTGTCTGTGTTGACTGACACCCCTTTCTCCTCTTGCTATCTCAACCACACACATTCACGCTTCTCTTTCTTTCTCTCTCTTTCTCTCTCTCTCTCTCTTCTTTCCTCTTCTTCACCATGTGTGCACTGGTTTGTAGACAGCCTGAGAGATTCACTGGCAGAGGCAGCACCTCAAGCTAATTCCATTATACATTGGAAGTAGGGGCTGTTTTCTAATTGCTTTCTTATCCCCAGAGCCCCCCCCCCCCCCCCCCCCCCCCCCCCCC
>JAOUQZ010000024.1:17330782-17343544 GCA_028564935.1 Neosilurus hyrtlii | reverse complement strand
AACAGTACTACAATTTTATCCCGACAAGCCTGTTTCGTGGTTGCCCACTCATCAGGGGATTTATATATATATATATATACACACACACACACACACACACACTTTAAAATAAACCACAAAGGGAAGATGATTCAGCAAGAAATGTAAGGTTGTAATATATGACTTAATAATAAGTATACAATTAGCATAGTAATTCATTTGGATTTAAATTTATATTATGTTCAACAACCTGAAAATATAATCATTTGGAGCTATAGTAAGATTGTAATCATTAGGTTCCTTAATGTTTAATTAGTCTTCTCCTCCCATTAAATTTACACAAGATTATCCGCATGTAATAATTATACACTAAGGAAAGAGTGAGATTTAGGCATGCACCATTTTTGGAAAATGCACTTTTTTCATGCCACCCTGCCATTGATTGTTTTCATATAGCATGTTGCATCTAGCACTCTCCAACATGCTGCATTTTATTCTTAGTCAAACCCTTGACAGGGTAATGTAGCGGTTAGCATGTCTGCCTCACAGTAAGAAGGTCCTGGGTTCAAGTCGTGTGGGTTTATGTGTGGAATTTGCATATTGCATGGGTTTCCTCCAGGTACTCTGGTTTTCTCCCACAGTCTAGCGACATGTGCATTAGGCTAATTGGTTGTTCTAAATTGCCCCAGGTATGAGTGTGAATAGTTGTGTGTGTGTGTTTGTGTGTGTGTCTGTGTATCTGTGTGTGTTTTGGCCCTGAGTTTTACTGGAAAGCTGTTCATGGACTTGCCCTACCTTCACCCAGAGTTGGATGAGACAGGCTCCATCTTTCCTGTGATGGTAGCAGGATTAATCCTTTCGGCAAATGATTGAATGAATGAATAGGTTTGTGGTGGGCACTGACTAGGATGGAACTGCAAGAAAATGGGGTAGATTTAAAAAATGTCTTTAATTAAAAAGTTGGCAACTCACCTCATAAGAAATATGTAGAAAGAGCACTTGGAGAGTGCAAACCTCAACCAAGTCCAGCAATCCCATATATGAAGCAAAATGCTAAAAAATTGTCTTACCTCCCAATGTTAAAGAATCCTGATTTCAGATTTTTATTTCATTTTATTTTCCTAACTGATTTCTTCTCCTAGATCCATCTTCAGAATGTAATGGAGACTTCCTTATTAATCTGACTGGGTCCAACCAATCTGCTTGGTTTGCTTTTTCTGGATAGTTAACAATTATGTGCCGAATATTTATTTCAGCAACATTCACTAAACCTGAAGTGCATAATTGTTCTAGTACATACTACATGGTAACATAAGCAAAAAAGAACAATAAAATAAATTTTTTTGTTCATGACAGACACAAGTTAACTCTGAGTGCATGCTTAGGATAAGAGCTGTGTAACAATATCTCTTTAAACCTCATTCAGAGAATTAGTAAATGCAACACAAAAGCATAAAGAAAAGTGAACTGTGATAAGATATTTATAGTTAGTATTTACATTATTGTACTATGACAGAGGCAGGTCAAATGAGCGCTGTGCTTCAAGCTGAGCTAACAGTGTGTTTTGACCCTACTCATTGTTTAGTATAATACACAAAAAGAGTAAAGTTTGCTCCCTAAAAGTGAGTTTTTAAGATTCATTCAAAGTTTTCCACATAAAGATTCTTGAAAACTAGATTTTATGGCTTATTTTTTCATTTTTAAGCCTTCTGCCTGCACCAAGTTACCTCGAAAGTGTCCGTCATTTTGATTCAAACATTATCCACGTGGGATAATGATTTTTATTCCCGAGAGATTGCACCTTCCCTATGTAGCACATACCAATGGACATAACTCATGTCACAAGCTCTGAATTTAACAAAATGCCATCCAAAAAATAAGAAGGCTATACAATATGGCCTGCACCTTTTTCAAGGTAAAAAAAAAAAGAAAAGAAAAGAAAAGAAAACACTGTTCAAATGCTTTTCAAATGATTTTATAATGGAGTGTGGGTATCCATTGTCATAATTTATATTGTGAAAGTAATTCATTGTAACGGTATGTAATTATTGTATAAAGTGATTAAAGTGTAGCAAAAGTACTTGTTTATTTATTTATTTATTTTATTGAAGAGGCCTGAAAGGGTTTCTCAGCCTTTTTGTTGAACTGTAGATCATCAAGGGACTAAGGCTCATCAGTCAGCTTTGTGTTTACACTGAAATCATGTAAATAATAGCTATTTGTATTTCTACATCCATCAGCTAAAACCATTAGAACCTTATGAGCCCAATGCTATTTAGACACTGTAAACTCTCATTAGTCTATGAATGGCATCTAATCTTGGAGTACGTGAATAAACTCAATATTATATCGAGTTCACTTTGTTTTATAGGGAATACACAAAATCATCTTTTGTTATTAGTAGAGTGTATGTGTCCATGTATGTTCGTGAGTGTGTGTGTGTGCGTGCGTGCACGAGACAGCTCAATTTCAGTGCTCTCATTAGGATTTGAGGATTTCACGCTTCGTTATACACTGACTTTCGCTTTAATTATGCCATTTAAGAGCCATAATGTGGCAGTATTCTCCTCTGTGGAGGTCTCACACTGACACACGGGGTTGCCAGCATGAGTTACTTTCTAGAGCAATCCAAGAACGAAGGTATCTATTAAAAGGTACGCAAAATAAGATCACCTTGTTTCACTTTCACTCCGTGTCATCTCGCTCAGCCATCATTGCCCTTTCCTCCTCCCATTTTCATCAGTCAACACCGAACACCCCTACAACACACACACAGTCCATCTTCCCACTGATTCAGTCCCCTGTGTTGCTGGGAGTCTAATGTCACTGACTGGGATAATAATATTGTCTGAGATCTGTGATATTCTCTCCTTATTGTGAGATAAAGACAATATGGGGAATAGAGATAGTCCCTTTATTTTAGATTGTAGGGTCTTTATATAAATGTTTTCATATATTTAAGGAAAAAAATCACCACAATATTAGAACTATTACAATATAGTTATATTATACAGGTCTCATATTAAGGTCTGACACTCTTTTTATAAGATCAAGCTCTAGATATACAATTAATTATTAGGTGAAGGGGAAACACAGAATGGGACTATAGAAACCTAGACCTTGTGCGGCTCAGTTGGAAGCCTTGAAGTGCTGTCAGTGTGGCTGGTGTGTTACTGTTCACCCCCTTTTTACACTCACTCACTACTTCTCTTTTTATTGCACTCCCTGCCATCTCTTCCTTTCTCTCTTTCTCTCTCTCTTTCGCTCTCTGTCAGTCCGCTGGAGATGTTGTTATCACCCAGGATTTCAGTGCCTGATTGCCTCTCAAGTGTGAAACATGATGTGTGGGGCTTTTGTCCCTGTTTCCCTTTATCACTTCTCTTCACCCATTTATTGAAAAGCGAGCTATTGAGAAGGGAAGAGCTGAAATATCAATGTATGCATGATGCATTACATCATCCACATCAGCATACATATCTCAATCCAGCCCTCTCTCTCTCTCTCTCTCTCTCTCTCTCTCTTGCCCTCTCTCTCCCCCTTTCTCTCTCTCTCTCTCTCTCTCTCTCTCTCTCTCTCTGGCATTCCATTGATTAAATCTCTTGATTTTTTCCGGCGCTTCACAATGACACTGGCTGCACTTGAATATGGAGATGAGGTAACGAGGTCGTCCACAGCACCGCCTCCTCAACTCAAAAACAAGCCCCCAGAGAGAGAACAAATGAGAGGAGGGGAATGTTGATGTTCAGGCTGGTACATTTGGGATGCGTACTCCTCTTCTACAGCTTGAGGATCTGGATGACCTCACTCCCCTTTGTGGAAATGAGAAAGACAGATTAGAAGAAGTCTGTTCCTAAAATCCCAAAACAGTGGCAGAAGAGCTGCTCACACTCAGTCATACTCAGCTTTATACATGTATATATTTACTGAGCTCTTCATATCTATGATATCTGACCTTCCATTTCACAGATGTCTGCCATCCCACATAATTTTACACGTGCGCACATGCGCACACACACACACACACACACACACACACACACTTTCACAGTGTGCATATCCACACAGACTATTTAAGAGCCATCCATCAGATCACACTGGCTTTGTCTTTGTTTTTTTCGCAGTGAGAGGGCGCGCTGGGTCGTCACCCTCTCGTGCAGATATTGCACCTTCAAAGCGTAATTTTTGCAAAACACACTTCAGCACTGATCTCAAATTAGCAACACACCACCTCATAGCACATATAAATCCCAGGTTTTTAGTATTCCTTGTAGGTAAGCCACACCAGTGAATAGTGGTGTGTATGTTGTAGGGGTGGTTTGAAGTGTGTTGCCCTCGCCTTTATGTTCCATCTATTTTGAACGGAGGTTAATTACTGATCCCCACTATCGCTTCTACTGCACGCCTCACACCTGGCAATGTGTCAGTTTCCAGCAGTATTACATGAGCGAAGATGTCAATAAACACCCCTGCCTGCTAACTTCTGGATCGACTGACAGTGCCAGAGAAAAAGAGAGTGGTTCTGCACTGATGCTAGCATCAGTAGCTATGAACCCCCATCCATGACAAACACATTAGATTTGAGTCATAAAATATGGCATTTATGCTTGTCATGTGCCAGCATCCCTTTAAAGGAACCGAAGCTTTATAGTTGGAGGCAGAAAAAAACCCAGGCAAGCTATTAATGGTACCGCTAACATTGGTGTGTTTTAATGAGAGTGGCCCTGCTGCGCTGACTTTCATCGTGGTTAGGCTTTGGAGGCACGTATATGGATTCTGCATTGAAAAAGCAGTGCGCTGCATTATTCCATCGCCTCTGACTTGGCCTCCCTCAGAGCTGCCTGCTGTATTAGTGATGTGAACCTTGTCGTCCTCTCCCTCCTCTCTCCCTCCAGACATTACAGAAAGAGAGGGATAGGACAGATAGGGTGCGATCACAGCGGAGATGAGACTGTACCGCTCGGTTGGATGGACGGCAGATGCATTGATAAGGCTTGCAGGTTCTACACTACCCTCCTTGAATTCACAATCACTTTCCCTCTATATATACCCCATTTTTTTTATGTTTCTCTCTGTCTTCATCTTTTTCTGGAACCTACTTTTACCTCTATCTCTCCTATATGTCTAGCCTCTCAAATTTTCCTCTGATGAGGATGAAGTACTCTTTGACATTTCTGATGTCTGGCCATTAGACCGCTGGTCAGACGATCAACCAGACAGCTCTTTTACACTCGCTGAATCCGTTTCACCTCCAGAGATTGATTGCACTGAGAGAGCACCCAAAAGCTGCCCGATCTGGACGTATAAAGAAGAAAGGACAGTTTAATTTTCACCCATTCCCTTGCCTGGATCTGAGCCAAACATGGGTGCATGTGAAACAAGGGTCCAGCTGTGCTTCTCAGATTTGACTAAAATGTATTGAATATTAAGAACCATAGAGGAGGTATTGTTATTTCTCCAGAGGATAATCTTTGTTTCCTCACGTAATTAGATGATGGTGTGGGGCTGGAGGTGTAGTGGTGAGGGTGCTGGGCTCATGATCGAGAGGTCGTGGGTTCAGATCCCTGTTAGATCGCCGCCGTACTAATATCCTCTGCCCACCCAGCATTAGAAATGGGTCCCAGTAAAAATACTGGGAATATGGGGTGGTGCGTCGCATGGGCCCGACTCATTCGCACCTGCCTTATTGGACATGTCGTTGTTAAAGAAGAAGAAGGAAAAAAAACCAAAATATCTAGTAAAAAGATGAACATCCAACTGAACACCAACTACCTGAACCTCTCCATCCTTTCCAGTGTTTTCAGTGGTTATTTTAGAGCACAGAATCATTTCCTTTGGTTGGTGTTAGTATTATTTGTTGTACTGGCTTTCTTTGAAAAGAAGGGAGTGGGTGACATTGGCCTTGAAACCTGTTTTTGTGCCGCTTCGAGGACAGGAAGAGGAAAAGAGAGAGAGAGAGAGAGAGAGAGAGAGAGAGAGAGAGAGAGAGAGCGCGAGCGCGAGCCGGTTGCCATGGTTACGCCCCTTCCCTCAGTCGCGAGCACGCTTGTTTATCTCTGGTTGAGGCAGGCGGAAGCAGTAAAGCAGACGCTCTGATGTCGCTGTTAATGTCGCCCTCAGGTCACAAAAACCGACCCGCCTAGCACACTTAGAAGTTTGATAGGGACGTAAGCGCGGCAGTTATTCTGACAGAGACCGAAACGGCAGCGCGACGACAGAAACACCTCGGCTAACTCGCTAGCACCCTGAGGCGTTCTGTCAGACGGCGGCAGTGATTCGCGCGCTCACACACTCCAGGGCGATGACGTAAGCAGCCAAAAATAAGCGCCGTATAAAACGAAGAGGCGAGATGACCGCAGTCGAGCTTCTGCAGCCATCCAAGAGCTATGTGTGGCTTATATATGCTCGTGTGGGTGAGTCCCAGGCGCTGGTATTGAATAGTGTGACCCCACAGGTATAGTAGTTTATCGTTTAATTAGCTGCACACTGTACATTTTGGATGTGGCCCACATGCTCTTTGTGCTTTTCTGTTGCGGCTGACAGGAACACATTTGTTCGACAGGCCACGCTGTGTGGCTCTGAAGGATAATAATGACAAGATGAAAGGCAAAAAAATGTGTGAGGAGGTGAAGGGAGAAGGTATGTTTAGTGATTGTGTTGTCAGCAGGTTCACTTCCGAAACAAGGGAGAGAAAATCACAGTATAACAGTCGCTCTTTGGCAAACACATACTCTGAGTCACCCCCCTAAAAATAACGGGTTCGTCCCACAGCACATTCCTCCTGAGGAGCTTCAGACCTATCCTGTTCAGCTCTAGCTCCTCGCTGCTGCCCTATTTTGCACACACACACACGCGCGCGCACACACACACCCATCTTCGGCATGAGCAGACTGTATTGTCTCATTCCTCTCCCTTTTCTAGAATCTTCGACGAGATCAATCCGTCACAGCTCATTAGCGAACATGCGCATCGCCACCCACCCTCCCCCCACCCGAATCTCCGCGGTAACGAGGCTGATGTCAACCCAAGTTCCCTTTCAACAGCACCTGACTATAATCTTGCCCGATAAACCAACTGGAACCAACCGTGGCTAGCTCTCATGGCCTCCACCTCGTGCCTCTATGTCCAGTCTGTGTCATTACGGTGTGAGAAGGGAATCAGTATTACACTCTCGCTCACCCTGGCCCCGAGGCAGCGGGCGGCTAATTGCACGAGCCGCGCCAGCGCAGATGAGGAGCGATTTGGCGGTGATGAGGCACGTTAATAAACGCGGGCTGGAGGTGGGACAGAGAATCAATGAGCTTTAAGTGTGGGGGAGAGGGAGAGATCCTGCCTCCTACAGCCAGAAAACAGCCCCCAATGGAGACTGGTGGAGTTCTGCACACGGACACACACAAATATTGTTTCTCCAGCAAGGGTGAAAGAGCTTGCAGCCAGTGGGGGAGGTCTGTGCACATTTTGCACATTTTATGTGTGGTGAGGTGAGAAGAGAAGGTGTGTATGTGTGTGTGTGTGTGTGTGTGTGTGTGTGTGTGTGTGTGTCCAATTTTAGGGTTATTATTCTCTGTCTGATGTGGGCTGTCAGCTGGGCAAAGAGATCAAACAAAGAGAACAGAAGGGGGGAAAAACGCAATATGAAGGTAGATTTATAAACCCACATAAGCACAAGACAGACTGGGTGATTTAAGAAATCTCAGTGTCTGTGTATGTAGGCTATTCATTTATGTATCCAGCAGATTGTTTCCGTTTTTGTATATAGAGTATATTCCCCATGTGCAGAGAAAGAGAACGAAGGAGGTATTATGGCCAGGCCTGCGTGGAAGAATGGATTCTTCAAACAAAATTAATGCATTTGAGCTGAGGGACTGCAGTTGAACAGACCTGAAACAGCCAGCTGAAGCAAACACACACACACACACACACACTTTTCTGTCATCACCTCTTCCTTATGCAGAGATCAGGGTGAGAGAATTTTAATTGAGGTCTCAGTGCAGCTCTCTGAAGTGCTGCCTATGGTCACGAAAGAGATCAAAACCAAGTGAGAACAGGTCTGAGACAGATAGGAAGGTTTGAATGACACCAGCTGAAAAGATGCTCATTCTCTCCTTTCTCTCCGGTGTGTATCTCATGCACCAGTCCTTTCTTTCACCCCATATGCATGCAAATCAGGCATCTGATGCAAAGGGGAGGGGATGGGGGAATGATGGAATGGGGGAGTGCTGTATCAGGCTCCAATCCCGTAATTCTTGACACAGGTTGGTGTGCGCCTGACTCCGCAGGCTGATGGAGATCGTGCTGCACTTCCACAGCAGGTGTTGTATCCGCTCTCTTCAAAGCGCCGGCGCTCACAGTCATGGCCAATAGGTATGTATGGTGATCCGATCAGAGGCGGAACTGTGTTACAGCCTTGAACTTTTGCATACGCCGCTAAGCCTCCTTCTTCTCTCACGCCTGCATGTGCCTTCTGCTCTGAGACTTAGCGGGACGACAGCATCAATTGCTTTTACGCTTCAGAGTCACAAAGCACCCTTTCCATACCACCTCCCTCTGTTTATTCTTTTTTTATCCCCACTCCGAATGGGTTTCTCATCCATTTCTTGTCCTTCTCTTCCCTCTGACTTGTTTCCCTCTCTTTTTCTCTTTTGTCTCACACCATCTCCCATGCAAAAGGGGAAAAAGGCTCTCCTGCCTCAAAGCCCTGAGCTGTCAGACTAGGTGTGTGTGTGTGTGTGTGTGTGTGTGTGGCTGAGCTGATACATGTTAAAGCAACCTAGCACACAATTTGCCACTGCTGTCTCTTCCAAAGCTTAATCTCTGAGGATCCTCATGCCCGCATTTACCAGATTTGGAATGCGTAGTGTTTGTAGCTAATCTTTCTTCATCCCGAGATCAGAGAGCCATGTATACCAAAATACATTTTAGTGTATGTCTTTATTGGCAATGCAACTCATTTTTCCTTTATGGAAACTAATAGGGTGCAACAGCTGTCTTTCCAATTTTATCGTAGTAAACTGTGTTTTGGAGCTGTGTGCGTGATGTGCACATGGAGTGGACATGGAGTCTGGCCACATGCTGCTGACTCCAGCAAGGCTCAGCTGGCCCAGTCCTCTTGCTCAGCCTTCCAAAGGATAGCCAGGCAGGATCCTGAAGGGTATACAGACCCCCAGGAAGCTTTCGTTGCACAGCCTATCATGCACAATACACAGACAAACACACATGTTATACTCCCACAAACTGATACTTTTGTCTTGAAAACAATACTCAGCCAGGCTGTGTAATGCACACCACTTCACGTTTGCCTGTTCCTATGTTAAAGCTGTATGTAAAAATTGGACTCTAATTAAGAGTCCATAGGCTAGCCACTTGACACTCACTCATTTGCTGAACTGCTTAATCCTACTTAGGTCACAGGGAGGCCGGTGCCCACCTCATCCTACACTGGGTGAATGCGGGGTACAATCTAAACAGCTTTCCAGACCATAGCAGGACAAAACACACATACAACCATTCACAAGGGTCAATTTTGAACAGCCAGATAGCCCAATATGCATGTCTTTGGACTGTGGGAGATAACCAGAGTACCTGGAGGAAGCACTGGGAGAACATGCAAACTCCATATAGAACCTGGGAATCGAACCCAGGACCTTCTTGCTGTGTGGTGGACATGCTAACCACTACAGCACCATGCCACCCCCATAGGCATAGCCAGACAAACTGTAATCAGAGCTTTGTGAAGCGCTTATACAGGAAGACCAGGTTTGGCAAGAAGGTTGATATGCTGTGTCTTTCAGAGTCTGTGTTCAATCAGCCGCAGCCCATCTCTGATTCAACAGGGCCTTTGTGGACATAAAGGACATCGGCAGGCTCTAAGAAAATTGCACCTCTCATATCGCCCATCACCTTCTGGACTGTGGCATGAAATGGGGGAGGGAGTAGACACCTGCTGTCCTTTCTGTGAATCAACTCCATCAATCACAGTTCTGCATGCAGTTGTGTGCACATTGACACACACTCACTTCTACAGAGGAAATATGTTGAGCCTGTTTATAAAATGATAAAGAATGAGGCTATGAGTTGTACATGAAGATGGTAAAGGACTGCAGTGCTATTATATAGACTCTGGCCAGAGGAAGGGGACATTTAGTCTAACAGTAGCCATAGGTGGAGCAGACTGTCCTCTATCCACAAAGGGGAAAAATAGAGAAAAGGAGAAAGATATTTCCCTGCAGGGGGACATGACCTTCAGCCAACATTAAACTCTCTCTCTCTCTCTCTCTCTCTCTCTCTCTCTCTCTCTCTCTTTTAAAAAACCCTCTTCAAAATTCTCTCCTCTCCGCTCCTACACTCAATTATGATGCAGGTAATCTGTGTGGTATTGGAGATTAAAGTTTAATTAGGGCGAGCAGAGTAATTTTGGCCTGGGTTTAATCTAATCATGCCGCACTGGTTGCCTGTGATGTGCCCTAATGTCTGTCTGTGCGGGAGCGAGGATCCAGTATGGCTTTTCATCAACAGAGAACAAAGGCTCCTGTCATCCTCATCTCCCTCTGCTGGCTTGGCTGTGCTCCACCAGCAAATTCACACTCACCCATCCCTGTCCAGACATTGTCCCTAGCCAGTCCACACAACAGACAGAAGGTAGGGAGGGATAGAGGGAGTGTGGGAGAGGAGAGAAGACAGGGAATAAATAAGCCAAAGCTCTGGAATCCCTTTGTCTTAAGCCTCACCCAACAAACTGCTGACTCTCCTGGGCATCAGAGCAAGCATTTCTGACAGTGCAATCACATCAACAGATCCCTTAAAAAAGTATGCTCTCCTTCGACCAGGTAGCACGCTCTCTCTCTCCTAACAGAAACAGTGTTAATGCTTTCTTTCCTGTTTCTTTATATTTGTAGAATATAATGCACACAGGTTCCTTATCAGTGTGTTATAGAATCTCTCTGTGCCATTGGTGAACTGAAGTATTCCATTCAGTCTAGAAAAACCTTTAAATTGAATTTACTAATTGTATAGGAAGCTTTGACACATAAGAAGCAAAAAAGGAACAAAAATGAACGCAAAAATTGCTTGACAACAATCCTCATTCTTACCTACCCTCTCGTCTTTGTCCCTCTCTCCTTCTCACCTGTTCCCTGTGGTGTATCCAGGCCCTGCTCTGATTTCACAATGTATCTGTATCACAAGGACTTTTAGCGTTTGCAAGGTTTGGCAGAAATGGGTTTTCGGAACAAATATTCCCAAGTCTTTTCCTCGGGTAACAATCAAACCTGTTCCACTGTCCTTCCTCCTTGTAACTCACATTCTTCATGCGGCCAAACTGAATTTTAGCAAATTCCATTATTCAGGCTTATTTCTGACCAACTATCAAACACGAGGAGTGTAAGCAAGTGTGCATTTAGTATAGTGGTTCAACTGCTACACAAACACAAGTTCCATTTGGCAAGTCTCTCTGATAAATCCATCCAAAGTGGCCTGGATCTTTGATAGGAGCTGGTAGCACTGCATTAAGTACAGTGGAGTAGAGAATCTTTTCTCCAAGCACAGGTAGATTTAAACTTAAATGCAGACTGGAAGAGTTGAACCATTCACCTTACACCCTTATATTTTTAAAGAAGATTGAGTACCACTAATTATGTGTGACAGTAATGGCCACATTGCCAAGGTCACCATCAGCAAGTCCCTATTACTAGGGGTAATAGATTTTTCTGTGGTGTAGTGGTCAGCAATTCTGCACCACAGTAAGAAGGTCCAGGGTTCGAGTCTTGGGCATGGCAAAGAGCATTTCTGTGTGGAGTTTGCATGTTCTTCCTGTGCTTCCATGGCATTCCTCTGGGTACTCCAGTTTCCTTCCACAGTCAAAAGACATGCACATTAGGTCAAGTGGCTGTTCCATATTGCCCCTAGGTGTATGTGAATGGTTGTGAGTGCTGCAATGCAATGAATTGGTGAGATGTTCAGGGTATTCCCCCCCCCCTTCCCCCACCAAGAGTTGGCATAGATAGGCTCCAGCCTCCCCGTGACCCTAGTAGGATTGAGTGGTTCGGCAAATGAACGAATGACTAAATTAATGTATGCGTTTAAAGTAGACCATGAAAGAGTGAAGAAATTGTATAACAGAAAAATGTCTTAGGTATGAGAGAGGTAAAAACTGGGAACAAAAGAGAATTTGTAAGAATGAGAAGGAAAATGGGGGATGGTGAGGAAGAAAGAGCTAGCGTGAGTGACACTGCAATCGTTCTGCATCATCAATTAGGTGAGTTGAAGTGGTGGGGAGAGGGAGCAGAGCAGCGAGCCTCACAGGAAGAAATAAATGACTGTGCCCTTATTGAACGCAGCAAGGCATATAGCATTTCAGGCCAGTAATGTCATTGTGCCTTTGTACCGGGTTTATTGATGAAGTCTGTCTCAAAGAAAATAATCCCTCAGCGCAACCAGCATTTGAGACTCTCATTCCACCTGAGAGATCAATGTAAGCAATCTTTGGCATGGAAATTGCAGCAGTAGTACAAGGTGCAGTGCAGGAGAGTGTGGGAGTGCATAGACCCAGCTGGAACGCCCCTGCAGAGAAAGTGGGGCTGCTACTTCAGTAGAGTGCACGACCAAGAGACAAGAGCACGGCAGCTTTACCTGCTAAGATCCCACCCTCTTCTATTTTCTATCTCTCTACCTCCCTCCTTTCTCCTCTCGTGCACCAGAATATCAATCAGCCTGCTGCCCTAATTTAAATCTCTCTCTCTCTCTCTCTCTCTCTCTCTCTCTCTCTCTCTCTCTCTCTCTCTCTCTCTC
>JAOUQZ010000024.1:17313991-17330682 GCA_028564935.1 Neosilurus hyrtlii | reverse complement strand
TCTCTCTCTCTCTCTCTCTCTCTCTCTCTCTCTCTCTCTCTCTCTCTCTCTCTCTCTCTCTCTCTCTCTCTGAAACTCCTGAGGCAGCAGCTGAGTTCTTGGTTACATACGTAAAGTCGGATCCCATGCTAGGTTAAGCGGTATTATTATTTTTTTTTTCAGTATTGCAAAAATGCGTGTTATTAGGCCTGGTTGCTACATGCCACTGACATCCTGTGTATATTTCTGTTTAGTCTACTTCAGTGCCCCACAAAGCTGTTCAGCCCTGCTTCAAACATATAATTCTTACTCAATCATAAAGTCAGTAGACATGCTGGAGACTGGACTTTGTCAGTACACACTTATAAACGTCTTTTCATTCCTCTATTCTTCACTATCTATCTTTTTTCACTAGGCACACTTTAGCATGCTGACACACTAAAGCAGTAGAGAGGAAGCTTATATCTCCATGGGTTGAGTTTTGTCGATCCCATTCCTTCTGTTGAGGTGTGATGCCACGGGCACTACTGGTACTAATGAAACAGGCAGCAGGCTTCTCTTGGCAGGCAGTCCAATCAGATTTGATATGCCGACCATTACCAGAGCTCGACATATTAATGCCAATCTGCATAGCCCTGTAATAGAGAAAGTTTTTTTTGTACCTTACTAAATAACTTGCCTGCATACCTTACATACAGCCAGAAGTGTCATAGTACGCTGCACTACAGCCAGATCTTCAGAAGTTTCCCCATTGTATTCTAGAGGCGACTAATAATTTTGGTGAATCATTGCTTTCACTGTGAGGGAATAACAATAAAAAAAAGTGTCTAACTGCATAGCTTTTGGATGCTGAATTTCTCTCTGTCAACATTTCATCTGATGGATTTCATATTTGTAGCAATCAGTAATAACACCAACATAAAACAATTATCTACTCATCTACTGATGTAACACATTCATTCATTTTCTAAGCTGCTTTTTAGGGTCAAGGGGAGGCTGGCGCCCATCTCAGCCGACTCTGGGCGAGGGTGGGGTACACCCTGGACAGCTCGTTAGGCTATCGCAGGGCCAACACTCACACAACCATTCATACTCACTCTCACACCTAGGGGCAGCCGTGGAACAGCCAGTTAGCCTACTGTGCATGTTTTTGGACTGTGGGAGGAAACTGGAGTACTCAGAGGAAACCCATGCAAGCACGGGGATAACATGAAAACTCCACACAGAAACACGCGAGTTGGGAATCGAACCCTGGAACTTCTTGCTGTGAGGCGGACGTGCTAGGCACTAGGCCACCGTGCCGCCAATGTAACACATACCAGGAGTTAATTTGAACTCTTTATACTCTGCAAAAATTAAGCATTCCTTCTCCTATCATCCAGTAATACTCTCTTCAATTAATTATAGAACTGATGTGTAGAAATAATCTAAATCAAGCCAGACTGCCAGACTATTTCAAAGTCTAAAAGGTTTTCTTTTCCCAGTAACTGTTCTGTAGGTCAGTTCCTTCAAAGGTTGTATTGAAATCTTCAGCTCTGTCAGTCAAAATGACACATGAGAAAAAGAACTTGCTCTTGACCAAGACAGAGCAGACAACGAAAGTGTCTGATCTCATTTGCATCTCCTCCACCCTCATTCCATGGTGATAGAAGCTTTCTGCAGTAATAGACATTAGCTTATTTGATAAAATTTGGTTAATTCATGAGATGAATTACAAATTAATCCAAATATTTTAACACAAATTTCAAAGGGAATGAATTTAATTCATCTTTCCAATTAGAAAAAATATATATTTATGGCAAAAATGATAACATCATTATTATTGGGACAAAGAAAAATTTGTTTTAATTGAATGGACATAAAAAGTGTGCTTTCATAGTGCACACCTTGTTATTTACTACTCACACAATTTCCTCCAGGATCAATAAAGTATTCTGATTCTGATCATTGTTTGATGGATAGCTATAGTCCTACAAGTGCTCTGAAAGACAAAAGCTCAGGGCTTTCTTTAAGCAGTTCTGAGGGATTATAACAGGCCCTTTATCGTCCTGATTCCAACTGTCCAAGAAGAGAGCTTCTCTGCCCATAGTCAGCTGGATACTTTTCCTGGTGAAAATGCAGTTGTTAGTGTTTCTGGTGCTCAGTAAAGGCTTGTTAAGCAGTTGCTGACCGTGGTGCTGAAACTATATTGCTAGTGATTCAGACTTAATGTGACTCCTTTGTCAGGGAATTCTTTCACTTTTCATGCACTACCTTGTGTGTTTAAAATAAAATAAAAATCGCTATTGTGTACCATGGTGTTTCCTAGATGATGGTCAATACATGTGTTCTTTCTTGAGTAAAATGTTATTGTTTGCATTTCCTGCAAGTGTCTTAATCACTACTTCCATAACCCCAATTGTTAAATAAGGAAAGTGTAAATATCTAAATATCTGATTTATCAGATTTCACCAGAGTGGAAAAAAATATCTGCCTGTATGGCTTTTCTTACGCAAGTTGTTTTAATTATTATAATTCAAAGAATAATACCTAGTTTATAATATCGTACTAATACAGAGGTATAATAATTTAACTTGAAATATCCGGCCATAATATTTGTTCTACAAAGCATAATGTACAGGGCTACTGTATCTTACTAACTTTGTAACATATTGTAATATACTGTCAAGTGGAAAGTAAAATCACTGTCTATGGTTAAAACTGCTTTTTATTATTTTTATAAGCAGTAATACGAGATCCAAAAATGCTATATAACACTATAAAAAGTCATCACTGGTCTTCAAGGTAGGCTCACATGATCCTGATGTTAGGCCAGTATGTCCCAATGTTTGGTCCCTATGTTGTACTGACGTTTACTGATGTTGTACCGATGTTGACCAATGTTTCAAATATTTTGAACATGTTGGAAATTTCTCATATATCAGGAACATCGGTAAAGATCAGGACCAACATCGGTATCATATGAGCCTTTACTAAAATTCTGCCAGTATGAATTTAGCTAGGCTTTCATCTAAGATTAGCTAGCAAAGAAATTGTCAGTCAAGACCTACATTTTCAAGGAAAGGTCTTAATGCGCTACTTTTTCTGAACCTCATATCCATCTTTGAGGTTCTGGAGCTTGGATCCCTAGTGATGTTATTTGGGTCATTGTGTAAACAAGCACAGTAGCATCACTAAACCAGTAATAGATGGCTAGCAGGCTCCTGAGAAACTGCTATGCTATTGCTGAAGGGGAACAGCAAGCTCAGGGGCCTGGTGACTTCAGACAGAGTGCTAGTGAGATGAGTAATGTGAACATCTGATGGGACCAGGTGGTTGTCCCTTGATAGCCTCCCAGTGCTGGAGTACAGCAACTGAAGAGCTTCTATTGCACTGTCACTGACAAAGTTCCTTTTATACTGCCACAGTCCCCCCATAAAACAAGGACTTGTTCTTGGCTATCTGGAGAACAGTTCGTGCTTTTGAGGACAAAAGACTTTGTGATTACCTGTGTACTACACAAAAGATGTACAACATTTCAGATCTTTAGTGATAACTGCACCGGGTGGTGTATTGGTTATAATGCTTGTCAGATGTTTAATTCATAGATGATCCTTTTAAAGCAGCAGTTCTCAAACTACATCCTAGGTGACCCTGGGAACAGGAGTCTAGTATATTCTCAGATCTTTTACTTTTCATTTATAGGGCAGTAATTAAATCACTCAGATGTTGTTGAATCCATTTCATGTATAATGCATTTGTTATTATTTTTACAATAATAGATAATTGATTAAAATTGATACAAAGTGTTGAAATTCCAAAATATAATGCAGTGCATTGATGATTGAGCACAGCTGCTGTAAGAAAATGACATTTGGGTTGCTTCAGTGGAGATTAATGTTTTGATTTTCTGAATGACTGAGTAGACTATATTCGTGTTACAATTAAATTTGTCATATGATAAAAAATGGTAAAATAAAAAAACAGTGACTGATGCAATGTGTAACTATGTAATATCTGATAGAAAAGTAAAGCAAGCCTGCAAGTGTTCTTTCTTCATGTCTCATTTTCTCTATCTTTCTTTCTAAAGGAGCATCCCAGCTGAAGCCATGCAGTCCTTCAGAGAGCGGGGTGGTTTCCAGGGCAACCAGCGCTGCTACCAGCAGGAACCCCATGAATTATCTCGCCTTGAGAATTACAGACATCACAGCCAGACCGGACAGGGCTATGAGGTGCACGCTCTTTCTGCTGCAGGGATGCCAACAGCAGGAACAAGTTCTAAGGACTGTTATGGGCAGCAGCCTTACCCCAGCTATGGCAGCAGTTCAGCTCAGAGCAAGAAAGCATACAGAGGAGGAAAAGCTCCAAGCCAGCACTTGCAGGCTGGCTACAGTAGCCACATGAATTCTGGGTATTCATCCCAGTACATGAATGAGGGACACTTACAGCAGAAGTGGGATGAATCTGCTCAGATATCTCAGTATGAACAGGACATTGTGGGTCATCTTGAGCCTGGGGCAAGTGGCTCATCCCAGTACCTTGAGCAGGACATTCTAGGCATTTCTCAAAGCCAGTGCCATCTCCCCTCCCAACCCTCTGCCCCTGTATATACGAGCCCCCATCAGCAAGGTCATCCTACCAATCCTACTCCATCTCCGTTAATGTACCCTCAGAGCCACATTCATTTCCCTCAACACTCCCAACCACCCTCCTCCACCTCATCATCTTACATGGAGAAATGCAATCCGATTCCTCATGGCTACAAAAGTGGCTATGGAATGCCACCTAATGCGCAGTATTCAAGGCAGATGGGTAATCACAGTAGTCTGAAGCAGAGTGGTTATCGGCCACAAAATAATTATGGATACCAACAGCCTCCTTCAAGAACTGGATTTGAACAGCAGGCTTCCTTGCAGAGTATGTCAAGTACACCAGAGACTCTTCAAAAATTCCCACATTATAATCAGCCCCAGCAAAACTACTGTATAACAGATATTTCTGTGAGGTCACCTGAACAGTATTTCCAGAACTGTAGTCCAAGCTCTAGCCACTCACCTGCAAGGTCTGTGGGCAGGTCACCTTCATATAGTTCCACACCTTCTCCTTTAATGCCCAATCCTGACACATTCCAGTATGGACAACAAATCAACCCTTCCACCTCTTCTGCAAATCTACAAGATCCAAACATGTTAATGCCTCCACACACACACCCATCCCCAAGTGTTAATCACCAATCTCAGAGCTACTCCAATTCTATGAAGGACCGTTTTTCTGAGAAGCTTTTTTCTAACCCGAGCTTGTGGAGCCTTAATGCTCTGACATCTCAGGTAGAGAACATCTCTAACAATGTCCAACAGTTATTGCTCTCAGAAGCTCTTATGGCCAACAAGAAAGGTAACAAGCGAACCCAGCTGAAAAAGGGAGAGGAATATAGGGGTCACTTAAAGGCAATGGAGGATACCTCATGCCCTGATAGCCAACATGGTCCTCTCCCCACTGATTCTTATGGCACGCCAAGATCTATGCCATCCGATCTACTAGAAGTAGGATACTCCAGCAACACTGAAGATCAGATGGAACGTAACTACTACTACTTTGGTCAGGGCAAGGGTCCAACACATCATGCTTCAGCAAATTCTCAGTTGAGTCTGGACACAGTTTCTACCTGCTCCATGAACTCAACAGATGACATGTCCGTCAGATCAGGTGACTCAGATCGAAGTATACAGAGTGCAGCCTCTGAAGATAATCTTAGCTGTGACCCTAGGGTGCAAAGAGTGCCATTTGGAGAGGAGCAGCATAGTTCTTTCAGAAGCATAAGAAATGAAAGGTCCCCTATTAGTGTAACAACCTCAAGCCCTATGAAGCAGGAGAGTAATTCTCCAATAGGCATAAAACAGTCTGAGAGCACTCCGAAGGAGAATTTTGAGGAATCTGCCTGGACGGAGAGGATAACTGATGAAAAAGAAATTGGAAAAATGAAGCTGCCAACAGAACATAAGTGCAAAGGCGAAGTTTATGAGGCCAGCGAGAAGCGACAGGAGTGGTTAGAGGATGAGAAGTGCCCCTCCTTTTTTCATAAGTTAAATAAAGAAGTGTCAAATGAAAGCTATTCTTATGAAACAGAAGGCAACCTCTATCAGAAACTGAAAAACAAATATGAGACAGAGGAAGGAGACTTTACTGGGAAGTGCTGTGACACCATCAGCAAAGGAAATGAACAGTCAGAAATAAAATCTGAAATGTTAAAATCAGAATCACAGAATAATGATGAGGATTTTACAACAGCATCACCAGCTATTTCAAAAGATGTGCCTGAGTCCAATCTATATTTGCCTAGTAAAGAGGACAGCTCAGAGACACCTCATCTCACCTCTGAGTGTGAGTCTTCAGTGAAAAGACTGTTAAACTCTGAGAAACAGAATGATATCTTCGAGGAGCAGCAGTCGTCCCCATCCTATTCAGCCCCTGAAGTAAGAGAGAAAGGAATGTCCAATGAAGATGTGATTAATAATAAGGCAAAACTCGAAGAGATTTCAACAGAAACCTGTAATAATCAGGCTGAGTCAGCAAGTGGACCACTTTGTGTGGTCAGCACCGAAGTAGCTAAGACCCCTCCCCAAGACGCAGCCCACAGAATCAGTGAAAGGACATCAGTCACGTGTGACATTGCACCTCAGTCTCACCCTGTCAGGAGTGGCTTCTCAGCTCTCAATGAGAAAACAACACCTCAGAATCAGACAAGGGATCACATTGATCACAGTGATGCAAAGGTGTTGGAGCCTGACTCGCCTCAGTTGCCAGGCAAGTCAATAATATCTTCTGCGCCATCCTGGGCTGATACACCTCCCTCTCCACAGAAAGGTGACGAGGATGTAGAACCAGGTATAAGCTGTCCCAGTGCAACAAAACCAGAGCCTATGGCCCCTTCTACACATCCAAGACTGTTGGGTAGAAAGCATGCCCGAGGTAGGAGGCGATTACTTCATTCAAATGCAGGCATGAGGAGTGTGAAAAGGGATGGGGCTCCACCGTCTTCACAAAAGCCCAGCATGCTTTCAAGCAACAGTGCCATCTTTTCTGGTCAGATAGAGGCTGTTCAGTTGGACATTAGCCATCAAACACCAAAACTTCTAACAGAATGTTTACCATCCCGTATGTGCACTCGCTCTTTAGGGTCCCAAAGTACCCCAAAGATTTGTTCTCAAGAGAGAAGAAAACCAGGTCCAAAGCCCAACTCAAAACCTGGTTCAAAACCAGAACCAAAACCTGGCACAAAGCCTGGCCTAAAACCTAGCTCAAAACCAGGTACAAAACAAGGCCTTAAGCCTGGACCAAAATCAGGCCCAAAGCCAAGTCCCAAACCTGGTGCCAAGCCAGTTTCTCTGAAGCCTGGTCCAAGACAGAACTCAAAACCTGGGCAAAAACCAGGCCCAAAACCTGGGACTTTGCCAAGTGTAAAACCTGCCCCAAAGCCTGCCCCAAAACCTCCAGCTGCATCTGGTCCTAAACCTGGTTTAAAGCCTACAGAAGGAGTAACTCCTAAGGGCCCAGGTCGGCCAAAAAGCCTCAACTCCAGGTTGAAATCAATGACATATGAAAATGAGATCAGTGCTATTACAGAACATATCGAAGATACAAGCTGTATGAGTGAAACCCCAAAACTACACGAAAATACTGCAGGCAATCTGGAAACTGTTGTTGGAACGACTTTACACTCCTCAATAGACAGCAGAATAAGCTCCACTTTAAACACGGCTTTGGATTCTTCTTTTGTAAATTCTGTAGCAAAAGATCAAAAGTCCATGGTATTAAGATCTCGGAAACAAACACGGGAAAAGATAACAGAAGACAAGGAAAAAGAGAGAGACACATCAACTGAGGTACCAGCAATAAAACCCACTGAGTCGCATATACAGAGAGTATCTGCTTCTCAGCCCTGTGAGAATCTAACATCAACTTTAAAACCACCCAACCATGAGGATATCTGCAAGGATTCACTTAGTCAGTTTAATGAGCAGATTGTGTCAGTTTCAATCAAGAGAAAATCTAGTTTACAAGCACCAGACCCAGTCAAGAAAAAGAAGGGTGTTAAAGCAAGTCAAAGAAAAACACAGGAACCTCAGCGACAGGAGATCGCAGGAGAAGCTCAAGGTTCAAAGGGAAGGCCAAAGCGAGGCCATAAATTAGAACCACCTGCTTGCAGCACTCTGACCAAAGATAACATTCCCTTGGAAGAGATCAGTGACACACCTTGTGTGCCTCCTCAGTGCCCTACTAAAACAAAATATCTGCCTCCTAGGAAAGGTAGAGGACTTAAGTATGAAGCAATGGTTCAGAAAATTACATCCCCAGCATCCAAAAAACAGCCTTTAAATATCCAACCAGATGTTGTGCTAGAAGAATTAGCACCAAAGTCATCAACAGAATTCCAGGTAACAGAAAAAAGAAAGACAGTAAACACAACCTTAACACCAGGGGAGGGTGAGAGTACAGTCAGCGTTGAGGAGATGTCAGACCCAGCATGTATCCAAACTCCCCGAAAGAAGCGCAGAAAGTGGGCCACAGTAGAATGCACTGACACACCAGATATAGCACTGGACACTGGGAGTCTCATTATCAACACACCAAGGCTAGCCAAACAGAGAGCCATTAAAAATAACCATGAGATGCATCTAAAGCAACGGAAGAAGAGAAGAAAAGATACTGAGTTTGTCAAGAGTGTGCTAGAGGAAACACATGAGCAGACTGATGTGCTCATCGCTCTTCCAGCACATCCACCATCACCGCCACCACCAACCTCTTTGCTTATACCAAACACAGAAGAAAAGTCACAGGCTGATAATATTACAGTAGAAAGAGGCTCAACAGGAGTCAAACTGAAAAGAGGCAGGCAGCCATCACTTAAAACGAAACAGGAAGACTTTAGACAGCCAATAGGAAATGAAGACGTTCAAAAGGTCAAAAAAAAGTCTGGACCTAAAAAAAGGATCCAGCACAACAACAACACCATCAAGGTCACTGTAAAGGGACTCAAGTCTAAAATGAAAAGCGAAAAGGAATGTATTCCTACTGTAAAAGGGATATTGACCGATTTTTTTAAAACACATGAAAGTGCAGGCAAGCATTCTTTCAAACCATATGTACACATTGACAGCTCCAAAAAGCTGGCTTCCCTTTGCACAATCGTAAACAAACCCGAGGAAGAGCATCTGCTCATCCAGACAAGGAAAAACAACCTGGAGAAAAACAAGATCATACCACATTCATCAATAATGCTCCAGGGCCCCTTAGTTAACAGAAGCCTAACTGACAGGTGTCTAATATGCTGCCTGTGTGGAATGCCAGCAAATTACAGAGAACTTGGGGATTTGTGTGGCCCGTACTACCCTGAGAATACCATCCCACGGAAAACGCTGTCTTTAACATACCATGAAGACTTCAGGCAAAAGGGAGACAACAAGCAGGACAAGGTGGCCATGTGCAGTGCTGAGAAAAGTAATGATATGAAGAGAGAGGGAGAAAAAGACTCACTTCAAAAAGAGACAAATGAAGGGGAATGCAGGCAGGTGATAAGAGAAAGAAGGACACAACTTAGAAGTCGTCTTGGCTTAAGGGCAAGGTTCAAAAGACTGCAGCTGTTGCAAGGTAGAGCTGGTGGTGGAGTTCCCCCTGCTGGTGAGGAGGGCTCTTACTCTGTTCTGCAGAGGTTACAGCTGGAGGCTGAGGTTAATGAGCACTGGGCACATGAGTCCTGTGCTGTCTGGACCAGCGGTGTGATCCTAATCACAGGCAAACTTTACGGACTGAAGGAAGCTGCACAGAAATCTACACTCACGGTAAGCATAGAAGCAGTAAAATCTTTAATTATGTTTTTCATTATGTATTATTATGTAATTATGTAAAATTTTAGCATTTGTGATAAATTTGCATGTCCAGGAAAAGATAAGTAGCATTCATTACTTTTCATCTCGATATGAAAATTTTATTTTTGTTCTCTTCACACTAAAACAAGAAGATAATTGAGTCCCACCACCCCCCATACAGTTCCTTTAAAAAAAAACAACATATTGCCTGTATTCATTTCTACTTGTTTCACTGCACAAGTTTAAAAAAGAAACATTCTGTATCCAAATATGAGACATTGCCACTGCAGTACATTTCAGCCTGATCAGAGTCGACATATAAAACTATATTTTATATCCATAAAAGATATAATACAAACTGGATCACCATATGCAGAAAGATATTTACCATGAAAAACATGTATCTTCCTTTAACATCATCATCTTTCTGCTCTTATTAAGCACAGAGTGATCCATATCAGTGGTGCATCAGGCACTAATGGCAATCTTTAATCTAGCCTTCTTTTGCTACTAGCTACCAAGTAATTACTGATACACATCTGGGTCATTCAACAGTATTCATTAATGCAAGCCAAAGAATTAATCTGAAATTAATGAAACACCTGAGAAATGAAGATTTTTTGCTTTAAAGTTAAAAAAAAGTTTAAAAATCCTTATAATTCATTTTGAAATGAACAGGATAGAGGAAATAATCTGAACAATCTAAGGATACATCAAAATGGATATATAACAAAACAATATATTTTGAATATAATGCTCCTGTACTTGTGCTTGATTAAATGTTGATGTTGTTACAGAAATGCTCTAAGTGCCAGATTGAGGGAGCCTCCGTCAGCTGCTGCTGGAAGAATTGTATTTATAAATACCACTATGTCTGCGCCAAAGAGACAGGTATGCAATTAAGAATTCATACAGCGTATTATACTATACACAAATAAACTGTTTAGCAAAAATAAAAAGTCCCATACTGTGATATTTTGTTGGACCGCCTTTAGCACTGATTATAGCATGTTATTATCACGGCATTGTTGCTTCAGTTAGGCAGGTAAAGGCTCAGCAACATTATGTGGCAATAAAATGAAATCAGCTGAATGACCATGTTATTCCATCAATGGACTGGTGGCACAGATATAAAATTTGGGCTCAAATAGTGAAAGAGTGGTTCAGAGAGCATTCATTCATTTTCTGAACCGCTTAATCATAATTAGGGTCGCGGGGAGTAGCGGCCAGTTCCCATCTCATCTGACTCTTGGCAAGGGCAGAGTACACCCTGGACAGCTCGCCAGGACATCACAGGGAAGAAACATGTTGACGGCAACTCAGTGGCCTACACTTTACGAATGACAGCAATGGTTCTTTTACATGCCTCTCACCACAGACAGTGAGAGACATGGCCGGCCTTTGATAACCCAGTTAGCTCCACCGGGAAGGCAGCAGTGACAACTCAGTGATAGTGGGGCTTGAACCCCAGACCTTCGGATCAGTAAGCCAGCACCCTACCACCAGGCCACCACTGCCCTGATTAAGAGAGCATGAGGAATCATTTTCTCACACGAACTTGCACCACAGAGTCCTGACCTTAACCGTACTGAAAGTCTTTGGGATGTGCTGGAGAAGACTTTATGGAGTGGTTCAATTTTCCCATTCAAGATCTCAGTGAAAAATAAACCCAACTCTGGATGTTGCGTAGGTGAGCAGCACGATGGCATATTACTTAGCAGTCCAGGGTTCGGCAAGGGCATTTCCGTGGAGTTTGTATGTTCTCCCTGTGCTTGCATGGATTTGCACCGGGTGCTCTAGTTTCCTCCCACAATGAAAAGACATGCGCATTAGGCTAATTGGCTGCTCCAAGATGCTCCTAGTTGTGAGTATGAATGGATGTGTGTGTATTAGCTCTGTATTGACTTGGCGAGTTGTTCAGATTGTACCCCACCTTCACCCGGTGTAGGATGGACTTCTGCCTACCTGTGACCATAATAAAAGAAAGAGCAGTTCTGAAAATGACATGTTGCTTAGGTTCGTTGAAACAGTGCCATGGCAAATATGTGCTCTAATCAAGGCTAAAGTCAGACCAAGAAAATATTGAAGTGCCACATTTTTGTTTTTTGTTTGTGGCTGGACAGTGTATTTGTTTATATGATACATGAATCGTATGTGCATCATTTGTACAACCTTTATCCATTTATTTATTTTAGGCTGATGATTCCACATGGTGAATGTTAATGATGTGCAGATTTTTCCCAACTTTCATTACATAATGCCACCAAGTCTACTGACTCAAGTCAGAATATGATAATAAACACAGACATTTATCATGAGCGTCCTCTATAAACATTTATTTCTTTCTCTTTCTGTATCAGGCTGCATATTCGATGAAGACACTTTCTCGATAAAATGTCCAAACCACCAGGTAAGTGTCTGAGCCCGATCTAGAACATAAAAGCATGTCTTTGATCTAAGAAACATGCTTATTATGCCGTGCACATCGCTGGCCTTGCTGAAACATTTGCTGACCTCCCTAACAAAGGGAGTGAATGGAGGTGTAAAGCGCAGCCGCTCATCAGCTCCATCTCCCAGGGCAACAGACAAGTCTAGCAAGGAGCTCAGCCTTATTGATGAGCCATCTCTCCAACGATAGTCATGCTTGCACTGTGGATGCTAATTAGATGCTCACTGATCTTAGCTTTCTGACACCTATTATCCCCCACAAGACTAAATTAGCATTAGGCATGCTGTCAGATTTTTAGTGATGAATGCGTCGCTGAAGATCCTTTTCTTTGAGGATAAACCAAATAAGCTCAAATTGTACTGGAATGGGACCTATGACTCATACTTGTCAGATTTAACTTCTGCTCATTTGATATTTGACTCTGATATAAACCTGGCTGATTTGATGACGACTCAGGGTGACAAAGTGCCTCCAGGTTTCTGGCGTGCATTGCCGTGATAAGCAAGTACCAGCAAGAGAGGATAGCACAGGGGTAGAGCGGTAGTTGTCAACCATTGAGAGAAAAAAATGGCTACAGATCAAACCACCCTCCCATCTCCTTTCCCGTCCTACGTCAAAGGACAAAATGGATGGGAGGGAGAGAGAGTGATTGGTTCAGAACAAGCTGAAAGCACATTGACTCAGGGATCTTAAGGCTTTAGGTCTCAGCCATGCCAATTTGCTGTTTTAATGAAAGCAAGCAGTAGATATTCCACCCCCATGTAGGTCTCCCAGGAAATGTCTTCCTCTATTTCTTTTTCTCTGTGCCTACACATGCATAGACTCTTTTTCCAGAGGGGGCTTTCGTGGCAGCATGAACAAGGCCCTGGATTACTGCACCATCGGTTTAGACCAGGCCAAAAGCAGCAGTAGCAACAAGGAAAACAAGAGTAGGGCTGCGACTCACACCTTCTCAAAGAGAACCAAGGGTTGGTCTTACATCATGGCTCGATACAGAGAAGGATAGATCCTGGCTGTTAGCCAGAGGGATGGGTGGATGAATGCAGAGAGGGCACAAGAGTGAGAAAAGCAGAGGCAGTGTTGGTGCAGGAGGTGGAAGAAGGAGAAATATTGTGCAAAATAAAAAATGCTCTATGCCAGCACAATTAGGGGGTAGTCCTGCTGGGTGGTTGAGGAAGGGCTGGCTAGCTTCATTGGCCCACTTGATGCAGTCTTTACATCAGCACAGCGGCTGTGCCTCAGCATGGGCAATTAGAAAGCTCACACCAGGCTGCTGATGCAGAGCCAGACACACAAACATACTCGTACCATAGTGTCCTCTCATAGCATTATTATACAGTATGCATTATGAATATGTATATGTTGACATACATTACTATACTGCCTGTTCTGTTTGCTTATTTCGATTCTACTTGTCCATTGCTTGCCAGGCTGTGTAATATAGGAAATCAAAGACTTTTAGCCAGCATGGACATTTTCTTCCTGCGTAACCGGATTCACTGAAACTGAAACTGGCTTCAGCTGAAGCACAAAGGTACTGTAGCAATACTGACCTGAGACCAGATCATCTCTGCATCCAACCTACAAGGCCCTGAGGCACCCTCTTACTACAACCCACACCCCTAGCTCCACCCTCTTTTTCCTCCCTGCAACATCCACCGCTTGCCCAGGCATCTTCTTTATGAAGAAAAAAATAAATAAATCAGGAGTCGCTGGTCAAAAAAAAAATCCTGAATGTGCCACTCATCCATTTTGATTCATCTATTCCTCCCCAATCTTTCTTTCCTGGAAGGGATGCTATCAGTCTGGGACACCTGGAGGCAGATTTGGCTGGCGGCCCTGTCTAGCGGCCCGAGCCCTGCCACCATTTGGCACAGAGGCATGCCTGGTGATTTTGAAAGGCATTCAGATTTGAAGATGTCATGCATCAAGCACCCCACTGGATGTAATTCAATATCTGCTTAAGTGTTATTTAAAGAAAAAAAAAATGTACATGGTGTGCTATACAGGTCTAAATATTCTGAAAAAGTCAAAATATTATTTTAATATGATGCTCTTCCAAGATGTATTTTAATGTGCGTTTGCAAACACATGGCACCACTTAGACGGCACAGGTATATGTCCAAATATATGTTCTCGAGAAACAATGCAGCAGTATGTACAGGTTAAACAATTTAAGGGCCTTTCCTTTACTGAAGACTGTTTTTTTTGTTTTAACTCAGAAGTGAAAGAACCTGATCTGAAAATGAAACCAGAGAAAACACAAAAAAACCTTAAATGATGCGCTTTATGTTCACTACCACGCCGTACGTGACAAACACAATATTGTAGGCTATTTTATGTTACAACACATTCAGCCCATTACAGTATTAAACACAAATAATTAAGTTATTCTTACAATGATTCATTCAGAGTAATTGTGTATATAAGTATTTGCTGCTGTTTAAATGTAAGATGTGATGTACTATTATAATGGTGTATAGTATTTCTTAGAGATGTTTATTTTCTATAAAACAATGTTATTGCCTTTAAAATGTTATTAAAAACAATGAATTCAAATGCCTTTTTCAGAATTGTATTTGCCCACATTACCCATAGGATTTATTGCAATGTTTTGATGTTTTAAGAGATGTTTGGAATGTTATTTGTATTGCTGCCATCAAATACACTGGATTTGTGAACATCCACGGGTGTCTTTGCCATTGAGATACAACGTGTGGTTTATATTCTCGTTTATATTCTCTTCTCATGCTGTTATGCTGAAACAAAACAGTCCACAGCTGTAAACCTCAGAAGGTATCTCCACCACACCATTAAAATAAGCAAATCTGTCATTCTGTGATGTACACTGATTAGCCATTACATTAACACCATTTAGAGGTGCAGTGAACAACAGTGATGAACTGATATCCTGGAAACAGCAAAAAGCACAAGGAAGAAGCACGTGTTGATGGCCAGACAACTCGGTAGGTACATCTCAAAAATATCAGGTCGTATGGGGTCTTCCTGGTTTGTACTTTTTAGCTCCTATGAAAACGGCCAGCAGTGGCCTAATAGTTAGAGAAGCAGGTTTGGGACCGAAAGGTTGCTGGTTTGATTTCCAAACCAGCAGGAATAATGTTTGGTGGTGGGGGAGGTGAGCAGCACCTTCCCTTCCTCCACTATCACAGCGGAAGTGCCCTTGGGCAGGGCACCTAACACCCAAGAGCGATTCGGGCATCACAATGTGGCTGCCGGCTGCTCTGGCCTATATTTCAGTTAACACTGCAAGAGACTTGAATAAACAATAAAAGTGGTCCTAGGAAAGACAACCAGTGAATAGCAAGTATTAATGATGTGTGTGGGCCACATCAAGCATCAAAATGAGCTTCCTTCCACATCCCAGAGGACACCGCCGGTACAGAAGGCAGTTGCTCACCTAGTTATTGATGTATGAGGGGCACAGTGATGTCAACAGCAATATTAGAGTGAACACTGAATCTTTGGAAACTGGGCTGCGTTCAGTACCATGAGTTTTTTTAATAGTAGCTATATGCATTAGGGTAAGAAGGCCATTAGGGAGGAGCTCAGAATAGAACCGCTGCTCCTCTGCATTGCAAGGAGCCGGTTGAGGTGGCATTGGCATCTGATTAGAATGCCTCCTGAACACATCCCTGGTGTGGTGTTTTGGGCATGTTCAACCGGGAAGAGAACCCGGGGTAGACCCAGAACACATTATGTCTCTCCGGGTGTCCCCATGGAAGATCTGTAGGAAGTGGCTGGGGAGAGGAACATCTGGACCTCACTGCTTAGGCTGCTTCCCCCACAATGCCCTCCCGGAACAAGTGGAAGATGATGATGATGATGATCTCTGTGTGTCAGTTCGGACCGTTAGTATATAGGCATTTTGAAAATGTCAGGCAGAAATGCATTTATCCTAACTTTGCTTTAAAAATTCACTAGTATGGCTGCATTACCCTCCACTACTACTTTTATTCTTATTTAAATCTGTGTTTGTTGCACAAGTACCATATACAAATATTTTACCGATGATCCCTTCAGTAAAATGAAATACAGGGCCCATTCTTTTTCCATTCATACATCCACAGGTGTCACACTCAAGGCCCGTGGGTCAAATCCAGCCATCCAATTGTTTTGTTCTGTTTTGTTTATGTGGCCCGGGAGAGCTGATTTTTGTACATTCTTTGCATCATCTATTCATTCATTAATTCATTTTCTGAACCGCTTATTCCTAATTAGGGTTGCGGGGAGGCTGGCGCCCATCTCAGCCATCTCTGGGCGAGGGCGGGGTACACCCTGGACAGCTCGCCAGGGCAGGGCCAACAGTCACACAACCTTTCGCACACCTAGGGGTGATTTGGAACAGCCAATTAGCCTACTGTGCATGTTTTTGGACTGTGGGAGGAAACCGGAGTACC
>JAOUQZ010000024.1:17292069-17305504 GCA_028564935.1 Neosilurus hyrtlii | reverse complement strand
ACACACACACACACACACACACACACACACACACACACACACACACACACACACACACACACACACACACACGGTTAGGAGCACAAAGCAGCGGACACACAGTTCACCCCAGATGACTTCTACATAAAGCTTAAGGCTTAAGGATAGTGATGACACCTGTCTGATGGAGAATCTTCACTAAGGGTATTAACATGAAATCTCATGAATTAAGTGCTTTTGGGTTGCACAAATAATGGCTAAAAATGTTCATCAGGATTTAGAAGCCGATTTTGTAACAGAATGTACAAATCTGCCCAGACTCTAGTCACATTTCAAACACTAAACAAATATAATTAGACGAAAGTATCGATCAGCACTGAGATCAGACGTTAGCCAATGAAATTCAGCTAAACTTGGCAGCGTTTCAAAAATCTATATTGAATTTTTCAAAGAATCCGATAATTATAAGTATGATTAGAATAAAATTCTATCTCCCTAGAGACAGAGATAAGACGGAGCGGGGCATACTTACTCATCGGATTGAAGACTCCGTGGAAGGTGTTCCACCGCTGGATACAACCTCTCTGCTGCTACATCATCTCCCTGCAGCCAGTTAATAATCACCACGACAACTGATGACCACCATTTTGAGTGAGGGTCACAGCCTGCAGGTCAGACGCATTGCCACAGACAGACCCAAATACATCAATAACCTGACTGAAACATATCACAGAAGTTTTTTTTTTTTTATGGCTGTCATGTGACTGACCAGTGACGGTGGCCATGTTGGAGCCGATGGCGAAGGCCTGTGTGGTGGCTCCTGCAGCGTCAGAGGCACTGTTCAGCAGCTGCAGGTACTCCAGGGTGTCGGAGTACTCACTGTGAGACATCACATACACACAATTCAAATAGCAGCCACACAACACTACACACAGCTATGCATTCAGACACACACACAGTCGTGGCTTACATATGAGCACACAGTGGCTATCAAATTCATGAGAAACTGTATCTAAATTTATCACGTACACGTATTACCACACTGTGCGCTGCTTAATTTTACAAAAAAAAAACAGTGTTTTCTCATAAAGGCAACATGTTCCAAAAAACAATGCTTAAAAATAAAATCAACAAAAAGGTCAACAAATATAAAAATAAGGAAATTTTGGTTTGATATCTGTTTTTTTCCCTTTTTTATAGCCTCAAGATAGAAGTGAAAGAGTTACTCATTATAATACGTTATATAAAAAGGGACGGTATAACAGGCTAGAGCATCAGCCTACACTTTTTCGCTTTCAGCCTGTCTCTCTTTTTAGTACGCATTACACAGGAATGTCCTGATCCGGTTCACTATGTTGGAATAATTAACAGTTATGCACTGAAGGCTCAGTGGATGATGCTGAATATTCCCAGACACAGAATTTCATGAGAACTATTCAATTCAGCAACATCCACCAAGCCTGAGGTGGTTTAGTATATACTTCATGGAAACAACACCAAAAAAACCCCACACAAACTTTAAAAAAAAAAATTTCAACCAAGAAAAATAAACTACAATTAAAATTTTATAGCATCTATTTACATATTTTAACTATGACAGAGACAATTATGTTCAGCATACTACACTGTGTGCACATTATTAGGCAATTGATTATTCTGACATCATCAAATGGCATCATCATTTTATCCATAATTTCCAACTCCAAACTGTATAAACTTGAACGCTTATTGGATTTAATACATATCAGGCGATGTGTATTTGTTTAACGAGGGAGGGTGTGGCCTAAGAAGATCCAGACCGATTTAGACCAGGAACCCATCATCCTCCAGTGCTCCATATTCCACAACTACAACCTACCTGGATTTCATGAAGTACGAGGTGTTCAGTTCTCAGAGACACGGCCAAGGTAAGAAAGGCTGAAACCCGACCAAAAAGTTGAATTTGACCGGATCAAGAAACTGACTGAAATTTCAGAATTGTTTATTTGTAAATTTTGAGTTTGTTTATTATTCTCACTTTAACAAGTGAAAATAAACAAGTGAGATGGAAAATCTTTGTTTTTCATTTATTTGTATAATAATTCTGCACACTAATAGTTGCCTAATAATTGTGTACATACAGATATTCTCTTAAGAAAACCAAAACTTCACTTTTACTACTTAAAAGTTCAGGTTTGAGGGTTTGTTAACATTTTGGATTGAGCAAGAGCACTGTAAAGTCCTACAATAACAATTAATCCTCAAAAATACAACTTGCCTAATAATTGTGCACACTGAAGAAAACTGGCTCTGTAAAGGTGTGCTTGCACACCGATTTAACATTTTATTATATACAAGAAAAATAAAATAGAACAAGATTTTCACGATTCATTTTTTTTTTTTTGAAAGTGTGAAATCGATGGCTGCTTGAGTGACAAACTGTGAGAGTGTAATTTTGATTTAAGCATTATCCACTCTGAATAATAATTTTTAATTCTAAGATAGCAGCCCACTCAGATCCCACAATTCATGTGTAGTATATATTAATAGACCTTATCCAACCTACAAACTCGGGATCACCATAAAATAAACCATTAAAAAAATCCTGAATTTTAATATCAATTTTGCTTTTCTTATGGTCCTGTGTAGTATCCACTAAAACAATCATTCTCCTCAGGCTCGATGGATATAATCCTAGAGACGGGTACTAATGTAGAACTACTGTTACTATATGCTGTAAATCAGTACTGTATAGAGGACTCTGACATGTGGAAGTCTTTTTATAACGTGACACCACACGTCATTCAGAACAATGCTAATTACTAGTTCAAGTGGGACCATAAACATGAGTTGGAGGCTTGTAATAATCACCTGCACTTGGATTCTTAAGCCATTGAAGGTGTTTTATAACCATAAACTTCATAAAAATGCTAACCAATCCATACAGAAAAGCAATGAAGACTGGAGTACAGCGAGCTGAGAGTAACTCACCCTTGTCCTTCATTGGGGCTTTTATCTCCACGTGGCTGAGCGACACAGTACAGAGCCTTCTCCAGCAAGTGCTCTCTGAACGCCTGAGTCACCTGTGCCAGGGGATCCACTGAAACCAAACACAGAATATAAACAGTGTCAGGCTTTATATAATAGGTTCACACTTCACAATATTCCGTCACCATTGGGCTTGAGATATCAGGCTGCTGCTTGCATTTATTAGTGTATCATGAAATTTAAAGGGCACACCTGTATTTCCAGCCTGGCTATAGATGCTCTCTTTAGGGGTGCTGCGTACAGACCAGTCACCGTCCACAAAGAAGCGATGACCCAGAGGGTGGCAGAGCCACTGCATGGCAGGAGGAACACTGCCACTGGGGGACAGGCATGCCTGTCGAGCACGACTCAGAAAGCCACGCTACAGAGACGGACAAAGGACAGTCAGGAACAGGAAGAGAGAGACTGTCAGTCAACTTATCAGAATGTGAATGTCCTACAGGCCGCACACACTGTGTGTGGCAATACAATACATTTGCTTTCCTTGTTTACTGTTTACATTTCCTTGCTTATAACTAAATATATATATGATTGCAGCAAATACAACATTATATTGAAAAAATTCCTCTGCAAACATGGCCATGATGGTACCAGACTCCCAGGTGTTTGTCATGATGAATAATTATCATATTAAAAGAATCAGACACCTTTAGGGTGTTTAAATTACAAAGAATTAAAATTTGTATGCGCTACAAAATTTTTTTGAGGCCCAAGACACTTGTAATCCATTTTTAATACACAAGTAAGCTATGTTAGTGGGCAGATTGTTCACCAAATGATCAGAAAACAGTGTGTTATCAACTCTATGGTGAGAAATCTGAGCCCTCTGTAGGTTTGAAACATGATGGAAAGCAATAATCTGTTGATATTTGCGTCTGGTAATGTTACTACCCATCTTACATAGCTTTGTGATACCTATGTCCTGGAGATAAACCATGATGTTTCACTTTCACACATGACCGGCTCATTGGTGAACTCTGGGTCCAGCAATTTTCTAGATGGTCGGTAACAACATTGGTGGAATAGAACTATGATACTGACTTAATAATTCATCTCAAATAGAATTTTTTTTTCTCCATGTTTCTGCCAATTACAGTTTCCACGTGTTAGGGCTTTGGTAAGCATGTCATGGTGTTCTAGTTGTGTCTGGTACATGACCTGTATGGTGTATGGTGACCACTGCAAGAAATATGATGTACAGTTGATGCTGAAGCAGACATTGCTAGCTATGAGTCCTAATGGAGCTTTTGAAGGAGTCATCAGGAGACGAACGACAACTTTTGTGCAGCCAGTTGTTTTGTGGGTAGTTCTCCTTGCATGACCGAGCTTACCTATGTGTACCAAGGGGGTCTGAAATTTCTTACTACTGCTTACAAATTATTTTCATTAGCTTTTAGGAGATCTTGAAGGTTTCTAAGGTTTTTGCAAAAAGATTTTTTACATTGCCTGAAAGCTGCTTTAATACCTGTATTTTATGTATATTTTACTAATTACTTTGAGAATTTGATGATGATCACTACAAGACTTTTGTCCAGCCTAGAATGGATATGTTCGTCTGTTATTGGCTGTAAAAAGTATAAATAAATTCACAATTTCCTGTCACTTTCACAAAACAATCTGTATACTTGTAGGATTAATGTAAGGCATAGAGGATGAAAATTGGTTTAGGTTGGTGAGATATGGGCTTTTATATATGAATGTCCATGTGCGACAAGACTTGTCAATGACTGTAGAGGGATGTTTACTTTCAATACCACATCACGCAATCAGTGTAAGCTTTGCTTAACCCCTTACTGTCCCAGCATTCCTCATTGGATCCAGATGTACATTCCTAACTTTCTAAGAACTACACCCATTTAACTGGGTTCTACTGGTGAGTGTCACTATGTGAGTTAATGAATAAAATGTCAATTAGTTTGTTCTGTTCCAATTAAACTTAAATGCATTTTTTTACCATTTTATATGATCAACAAAGAGACAAAGAGAGAGAGTCACACGGTGAGAGAGTGAGTGACTGACAAACAATTAGGGTGATAAATACAGACAAAATGAAAAACAGAGTCACAACGTGAGTGAGACACAGACAAAAAGGAAGAATTAGAGTTTAAGAGACAGGCAGGTACCAGTGAAGAGAGACTCTGTGTGTATGAGTGTGTGGGGATTGGGTGTTTCAGTGTGAGAGAAAGTCTATGTCTAGGACAGAAGGTGAAGACAGACAGAGCACTTTGGTTGTTCTTACAGAGGTGATGTGCAGCAGACGGGGCAAGCTGGTTTTTACTCTCAGTGCAGCGGAGACATAGATCTCAGCCAGTGTGGCTACAGACAGACATTCTCCAGCACATTCGGCTAGATTAACCGCACTCAGAGCCATGTGCACTGCGAATAGGTGGCTGCCACCCAGCTTCCCTACAGACACATAGGAAGTGTTTAGTCTCAGCAGCAGCTGCACTAATAGAACAGATTATCAACTATGTGCTCAGACTCTCTCTCTCACCGGTCATGTGCAGCTGGTGCAGGCGGTGATAGACGAGGGCAGCGTCACGGCTGCTCTTGCGCGCATCCTCCTGTAGGGGGCGATCAGCACGCAGAGCTCCAGCCCTGCAGGCAAGCCAGCGGCCCACCCACAACCTTTGTAGCCACAGACGCAGGGTGGACCAGAGAATGGCGCACGCCAAGTCCAACTGAGAGGTGGGCAGAGGACGACCAAGAGCCTTCAGACATGTCCATAGGTTCTGTGAAGCCTGGGCAAAGTCTCCCTGTATGGAAAGGAAGAGGGGAAGCCAGACGACACTTCAGATTTAGATAACTGTCTGATACGAACGGGACTCCACAGAGACCACATGATTTGACAGCATGATACCTAGGTATCAAATGGTTTTGTATCGCAAATCTATTAATATCCACAATGTATACTACCTTTTTTGTTACAATTTTAAAACTTTGAACAGTGTAGCTCACCACCTTGAGTTTAAAGATGTGAATTAAAAAGATTTTGGCGCCAGTATGGATGAATCAAAAATCACAATCCATACAAAAGAATCAGAACACATCAATTTCGCTTACTGCTACTGCCTGATATCTAAGACATTAGGTTGAATTCAATTTGAAGTAATTATAATGAGAATTAAAATGCTGATCCTATCCTCACACACCTAAACCAGTGTTATATATACACACATCCTCTGTGTGCGCATGTGTGTGTCTTACTCTGGCCAAGTCGAGATCAGCTTGTTTGCGGTGTCTCCAGAAGAGGACGGAAGATTCTGAATGTGGTCTTGTAATGGGCTCTCCATACACCAACAGCTTAATCAGAACACCAACTACCAGAACGCCATTTAGCAGCCACACCAGCAGAGTGGGCAGCATCCAGTCCAACCAACCCCACGATTCAGCTGCGCAAGATCAAGATACACTCCATGAGTACTCTTAATAGTAATAGATAACAGTATATGTCAAAGTGTAAAGTGTATCAAAATGGTACATAAAGTGGGAACACAGGGTTTCTGAATTCCTCTTGTATGTTGCAGGTGACAGTACCTGCATTCTGCATTGCCAGCATGGTCCTGCCAGTTCCTGAGTGGCCTGGAGGAACAGGTTCTCCAGCCCTGCTCTGGCTCCCACACATCAGAGACGCCAGCGGGTTGAAGGACAGGAAGAGGAGGGTGAAGGCACACAGAGCCATCCGTGAGCGGTCCAGCATTCCTCCAGCAGCCTTTTCAGCACTGGACACAGTCTGAAGAAAAAAAAAAAAAAAAAAAAAAAAAAGAGATCATTGCTAATGCACTGCATTCAGAGAGTCTAAACCTCCACCAAGGTAGTGCAATGTTTTCTTTATAAGAGTTATCATTGTAGATGATGCAGAATTATAATTTATTATTATTCATTATAATTTTGAGCTCTGTATTTTTTTTTTTATCGCGGTGCATTGAAGTGATTTGGGCAATGTTAAAAAAAATCATTCAAAACCTTCCTGGAGCCGAATCCAGATCACATCCAAATTTTAGTCAAGTCTTTATTGGCCCAAGACACACATTCAGTTAAAAGGTTGTGGAAATCCAACTATTAAAATTTAAGTGGTCACACACAAACAAACAATCTCAAACACCCCAGCTGGTCGTGATTGTTGAATGAAGTATGACATAGTAGATTATTCCATCATGGGGTTGTTATCCGCTGAGGCCGAAAGACGAGAATGAATAATTCCCTATCGTACAAAAGCTGAATTGTATAATTTTTTACTTTAAATAATTTCAAAGTAGACAGTCATTACTATGTTGTACATGCCAGTGCTGCAATACTCATTAAACTTATCCAATGGCAACAGTAAAATAATTCAGTTCTCGCATGACAACGATGCAATACCAAGAATTGTATTGATTGGCTTTCCACCAATCAGAAACAAGAAAATCTCTTCAATGATTAATATCGACTACCAAAAACAAAGGTTTATTTGCTAACTGTAAAGTAATATATAAATTAATAGATAGATAGATAAATAGATAAGCGAGCGGCACTATGGCATAGTGGTACATGGCACATCCACCACAAAGCAAGAATGTCCTGGGTTCGAGTCCTGAGCTCAGCCGTTTCTGTGTGAAATTTACATGTTCTGCCCGTGCTTGAGTGAGTTTCCTCCCTCCAAAAACATTCACATTAGGCTAATTGGCTGTTCCACATTGTTCATAGGTGTGAGAGTGAATATGGATGGTTGTGTGCTGGCCCTGCAGTGGTCTGGTGAGCTGTTCAAGATCTACCCTGCCCTCAACCATAGTCGGCTGAGATAGTCTCCATCCTCACCTACCCTAGTAGGACTAAGCAGTTCTGTAAATGAGTGGGTGAGTGAGTAGAAGAAAAAAAGAAGAAAAAAAAAAATCCCTGGACAGACACACTACCTTGGTGTCCTCTACCATGGGACTGTCAGGCTCTGAGTCACTGCTGCAGTGGGAGAAGGAGCCGCTGGGTTCAGGCGAGCCAGCGTCAGAGGCAGGAGGTGTTGGAAGTTCAGTCTTTACGTCCACATCCATGGCCACCAGGTCTTTCAGAGACTCTGCACACAAACACAGCAGGGTGAAGCCAGCTTTAGTAAAGACCTCATAGTGCAACCAGCTACAAAGGCACAAGTATTGAAGTACATGCATGTTAAATCAAAGGACTCACTGTTTTTTTGGTTGGCCATTTTAAGAGCCATGTTCTCCTGCTTTAGTTTCTGGTTGGCTTGCTGCAGGTAGCGGATGTAGTCAATGGCTTTCCTCAGCACTGCAGATTTATTCAGCTGGAACATAAATATGGAAATTCATTCGCCTCCTGAAGCCCTAACATCATGAAAAGGCATTATACACATTATACAGAAAAATAGACAGTAAAAGACAGACCTTAGCCTCAGTGCCGGCCACCAGGTCTTTGAGCTCGATGATCTTGTCGTTGATGGATGAGCGGTAGCGCTTCTCGATGGCATTGTGTGCTGTGCGCTTCTCGCCTTTTTGGATCTGCATACCTGGCTTGCTGCTGATGGCTATACGGTTTATGGGTAGCTTTTCTGTGTCCACCATGACTGGAACTGTGGTCAAGATGGTCCCGCCGTTCATCAGAGCCTGAGTGAGACCAGGGGGTTTGTAAAGTTTACAACAGCACTACACACACACACACACACACACACACACAACAGAACAGAACAGAGTTCTCCCAAAAAACATTTCAACAGAACGGCGGCTTACCCGTTTTCTCGTTCTTTCTTTGTGGTCCACAGATTTTTTTTTTTTTATATATATAGATGCCCTAATGCCAATTGACTCACTGCTTACAGAAGCAGGAATTTGTAATTTAGCCCACATTAATGCTAGCTAGGTAAGGGTAACCTTATAGCTTCCTCATCAATTCTGAAACAAAATCAGAAGTTTCCTGATGTAACCCGGGCTTAGAGTCGAAACTACAGAGCGATGCTGGAAAAATACAGCGCAGTGGCACAAAACAAGTCTGGAGAGAACACTGCATAACAAACATTAGGTTTATTATTACTATTATTTTTAATTATAATTATGCAATACAAATCATGAGCAGCTAATAGCAAGGAAACTCTTTATTCATAGCTTTTTGCTCTACAATTTTTTGTAAGTGTATGTTAATGAAGAAATGCTGAAAAATATTGTTAGATTTTGCAGGCATGAGTATAAGTGAGAAACTGGATGGAAGATCAGGATCTCTACCTGCAGTGAGGTGCCCTGCATTGGAGCTGTGGATGTAGCTAGAGACGTAATACATGGAGAGGCTACTGTTGTCACCATGGACACGTCCGGCTTCAGGGTGGTGAGGAGGAGAGATTCTGCTTTGATGAACTGAGGTTGCAATAAGACCTACATCACACACATGCACACAAATATTAATCTCATGGTGTAACTCAGTAAATGTCACAGAACTCCGTAAATGTCAGAGCGTGTACGTGTATTCACACTTACAGGAACTTGCTGGACGTGAGTCTGTGCTGGGGGACTGGAGGTGGTGAGGATAGGAGATGGGGACAGACTCTGGACCTGAGCCTGGATGGTTACCGGCTGAATGCTCTGTGGAGAGTTGGCCACACTGGCCACGGGTTGAGGAGAGCCCTGCTGAGTGACTACTGCAAATTACATTCAGATGGGAGAAAGAGCCAATGAAAAGCCACAACCTAACTCAAAAAACAAAAATTTATGGCTTAACTACAACCAACATTATTTATATTTTACAATATAGCGTTAGTAACAGTATTACTTTTAATACATTTTCTTATTTAAATGTTATTTCTTGTTTACCAAAGAAAGAAAAAAAAAAACTTACACGCAACCCTTCATTTAAAAATCTGATTAGACCTGATCTTTTTTAATTTTTATTTATCCTTTTACTGTTTCAACTATAATTTAACGTGGGCAGCATGGTGGCATGGCGGTTAGCATGAAAGCAAGAAGGTCCTGGGTTTGAGTCCCAGGCTCATGAGTTTCTGTGTGGGGTGTGCATATTCTCCTTGTGCTGGCGTGGGTTTTCTTCAAATACCCCGGTTTCCAAAGACATGCACGTAAGACTAATTGGCTGTTCCCACGGTGTGGATGCGAGTGTGAATGGTTTTGTGTTTATCGCCCACAAAGCATACCGCGCCTTCGCACAGTGTCAACGGGGATAGGCTCCACCCTCCCTGTCACCCTAGTAGTATTAAGCGGTTCAACAAATGATATTCGGGTGCAAGAATGCAACAATATTTTACAGCATCATAGAACATGGCATTACTTCACAGATTCTATTTGTTGAAATTACAACATACTCAAGGAAAAACTTCCTACCAATTTTGGCCAAATACCAAAACCTCCCTCAATCTACTTATGTTCTCTTACTGTTGTACAATTAACAATAGTATTTCCCGCAAATATTTTATCTATGGTTAAAAGCTTAGTAGTTTTAGTTCGCCCTTTAGTAATGCACTCAACAAACAGTGTCACTTTCGAAGTTAAAAGACACAAGTTCATTCATTCTTTAAAGATCTTCCCTTATTTAAGTGCTATCCTGTATCATTTTGTTTACAGTAAATGATATCTACGGATAATGGATATCTACCATGATTGATATCATGGGGCTTTTATTAAAACCAGAAGATAAATGAATACTGTCAAGTTTTGCCAAAAACTCTGAGCAGAGTCAGAGAGTTAATCATTCAAACATTATTTCCTTTTTAATGACCTCATTACTTTTATAATTAGGATAAAAAAATAATCACCTCATAAAATCTGCCGATTTAGAACCTAATATGTAGTTGTTGGCCTTTAGTGTCTGAGCGATCGTTCTATTACACTTCATGGTTTAAAAAAAAAAAAAAAGCCCATGATAAACATGTAACACTGATATCAAGCCAGACTTAATGCTGATAAGAAATCCTGCATATCAGATAGAAATGCAACAGAACATTACATCACTACCTGATGACTAACACACAATAAAATCCTCACTCTATATTTACATGAGAGTCTGTCAAACTACGTACCTGCATACCTTAACCTACTCCGTGGCCTTTGTACCCCTTTCCCATGGTGAGACTGAACCTGACGTGCTTGTAATGAGACTAACAGACAGGTACACAGAGGGCAATACACTGATGGGTTGAGAGCTCAACACACTGACTTGATAAAAATATGGAGCAAAGGGCATCTCATTTGATTGTACCATTCAAAGTTGCTGCTTGGTCGTATCCTGTTACAGGCCCAAAGACTCTTAACTCAGTGAGTCACAGAAACAACAGTTATAGCAGATGTACTGGAGAAGCAACAGGCCAGCCTCAGCAGCTGCTGCAAGGACATGGAATTGTAAATGATGGGCTGTCAAAACCTTGGACACACTAACTTATAGACGGGTTTGGTAATTTGTTTGGAAAAACAATAAAGATATTAACATTGTAAAGATAACATGCATGGTACATCAAACAATGAAGTAAGAAGAAATAAAGTACCAAGATAAAAGTTAAGTACGTACTGAACAAGCACTATTCTTCGAATCACTTTCAGCACAAAATATAAGGATCATTATACGTTATATGTAAAATGTTGGTGGTAAAACTGACCGGTATGAGGCTTAAACAAAATTGGTCATCTTAACCTCACCCAAGCACCTAACACATCAAATCATGCCTTATAGGATCTACACAGACTTCTCTATGTCCCACAAAAATCGAGCATTGCCCCATTAGACACCCAGCCATCCAAGGTATAGGACTCTCCCGAGCATCTCCGTTTGTCCATATAGGAAAACAATCATTTATTTAACTAAAAATATTGTCGGTTTGGACATGTTAGGGCACCCAAGTCTTAGAAAAACACTTGCAGTATCTCTTTCATACAATTTATCAAGTGTTTGTATTTTGCAACCAATTTCATTAAATGAGGTGTACTACAATCTCCCAAAACATAAATGATAAAATACAAGCACTCATACCAGTGTAACCATTCTGGTTTGCATAGTTAGTCACAGGTTGCTGAGGGCTTGAGGAGAACGTGGGGCTTTGAGGACCCTGGCTTGGTGGGAGAATCACAGCTGGAGCTGTTTTAGCTTTAGGTTGCTTCACCTGGCTTGGGGTTATGGGTGTCTTGGTCACCTGGGTGGGGGGGGACTGCTGAAAGATTGGGGCGTGGAAAGTCTTCTCTGGGGTGGATGAGGTGCGGCTGACAGGGGGACCCAGCAGAGCATCCAGATGTGGGCTGCTGCTCAGGATAGACGAGGTGGAGGAGGTGGTGGAAGAAGTGGGGGAAGTAGAAGGAGCCAGGGCTGAAAGGTCATGCGTTGGAGCTGCTGGTGGTGGAAAAGCAGTATGATCAAACAAGCTGGTGAACTCCATCTCCTGGTTGTTGTGGATGAGCTGGAGCATGTCTGGAAGAGAGAAAGAGATGACCTGATAAGAAAATTGCAATTATAACATGAAACTGCGATGAGTTGAACATCAGGTTCACAAACCGGTGGCCATGTAGAGTACATACAAATGCCATTCAATCGTATACACCAATATATGTACATACACATGCTGTATGCTTCATCACTTCTCAGAATAAAAAAAGAAATTTCAGCTTCCACAAAATTCAACCAGTTTACTCCTCCCTAGAGCAAGTAATGCTGGTTTACAGGACAAAGTGTGAAGACTGCTCATAGCACGGGAATGGATTTCCTGTTCGGGGCACAGAGACAGGCTGGCGAGCTCAGTAGCTTTCTCACCGTCCGGCAGAACCAGACCAACACTTCAAGAAGGAATTATCCATCAAGGCCGATTCCCAAGTGCTGTGGTATTTCTGGTGCCTTGCAATACAGCTTTTTTCCCAAATTATTATTTAATGAACAGTCAAAAGTCCCTATTTAAAGCTTCTCAAATGAAGTATTAGCTACCAGGCCTGTCAGAGCCTGTCAGCATGAATGTCAAAGTCAATTAACAGAACAGTCTCTAATGAAACATATAGTCGATATTACATAAAGACAGCCAAGGTGTCTGAGGTTTGGATCTTTATTTTAGTGCTTAACTGAGCCGCTATTATGATGAACAAGTCGGTGAACAAGGTTAAATCTCACACATGAGCCTCAAACAGTGTCGATCATTCTGTGCAGCGTTACTTCCGTCAACTGAAGTGGTGGCAGCCATCTTGAAATCAGAATCATTTACTTTAGCTGTGTGTTGTGTAGGTGAAGGATGGTGAAGTGGGTAGTTTTACTGCCACATAGTGTCTCCAGGATCCTTGTCCTGACCTCAGATTACTCAATGTGAAGGTTTACCTCTGTACTATATTTGTTTTCTCTCAGGGTTCCCTGGTTTCCTTCCACCCCTCAAAGGCATATTTGTAAGCTGACTGGTTACCCTTAAGTGTGTGTGTGTGTGTGTGTGTGTGTGTGTGTGTGTATATATATATATATATATATATATATATATATATATATA